>JACXGK010014348.1:0-11674 GCA_016801125.1 Novumbra hubbsi
TGGACTGTCTGTCACTGTGTGGGCTGGGGTGGTGTTGAGGCCTGGACTGTCTGTCACTGTGTGGGCTGGTGTGGTGTTGAGGTTTGGACTGTCTGTCACTGTGTGGGCTGGGGTGGTGTTGAGGCTTGGACTGTCTGTCACTGTGCGGGCTGGGGTGGTGTTGAGGTTTGGACTGTCTGTCACTGTGTGGGCTGGGGTGGTGTTGAGGTTTGGAATGTCTATCACTATGTGGGCTGGGGTGGTGTTCAGGTTTGGACTGTCTGTCACTGAGTGGGCTGGGGTGGTGTTGAGGTTTGGACTGTTTGTCAGCGTAGGTCCTGTTTACATTTTCCTGGACATGTGGAAGACTCAAGACGCTAGATTTTGTTGTGTAAACCTGCAGATGATGAGAGCTCTAGATGCCACCTCCCCCTGGCTCTAGATGCCACGTCCACATGGCTCTAGATGCCACCTCCCTCTGGCTCTAGATGCCACCTCCCCCTGACTCTAAATGCCACCTCCCTCTGGCTCTAGATGCCACCTCCCTCTGGCTCTAGATGCCACGTCCCCATGGCTCTAGATGCCACCTCCCTCTGGCTCTAGATGCCACGTCCCCATGGCTCTAGATGCCACCTCCCTCTGGCTCTAGATGCCACCTCCCCCTGACTCTAAATGCCACCTCCCCCTGGCTCTAGATGCCACCTCCCCCTGGCTCTAGATGCCACCTCCCCCTGGCTCTAGATGCCACCTCCCCCTGGCTCTAGATGCCACCTCCCCCTGGCTCTAGATGCCACCTCCCCCTGGCTCTAGATGCCACCTCCCCATGGGAGCGAGTGCCACATGTTCCTCCCTTCTCTCCCTTTCTTCTGTCCCTCCTGTTATTCTTCTCTAGGACTGAGATGTCCTTCTCAAGGACCAGATAGTTTACCCAGATCTTGGTTCATCTCCCCCTGATCCGTGTGGGGGGTTGTTGCTGGTTTTCCTGCTGCCATTACTGAGGCATCTCTGTGATCTAAATGTAACACTGTTTAGGAGTCATATCAACAGAAAGGAGGTACATCTGCTTACATTATTTGTTAAAACTGCCTTGATATTCTGATTGGTGTTATGGGACAGAACATGAATATTGGCCAAGACTAACTTTTCTTGTTGCTAGCATGTTAAATGTGCTTTTCTTTCATTTCTCATGCGTTCGGTTGAAATTTGATTACGGTGGCAATGTGTGTCTATGTTTCCATGTAGTGTGTTTTATATGGACATTGTGTATTTTAATATAGTGTGTTTTATGGGGACATTGGGAATTTCAATGTAGTGTGTTTTATGTATTTCAATGTAGTTTGTATTTTGGTTAATTTTGGCTGTGAATTAGTAAATTACTGTAATATAATCAAGATAAGAACAGAAGCATTGGTCATATTTGATTCAATGAATCTCCTGAGGCAATACTTCTCCCAAGACAGAGTCTGTGATTCTTCAGAGGCAGAGGTTCTCTTGAGGCAGTGATTGTCCTCAGGCCAATCAGAGGCAGTGATTCTCTTGGTGCAGAAGTTCTCCCGAGGCAGTGATTCTCCCGAGGTCGGGATTCTCCTGAGACAGAGGTAGCGGCAGTGTATGAGAGGTAGAGAAAGAGAGAGTCAGAGAATGGGGAACAGAGTCTAATTATCAACCATCTCCTAACTCTGGAGTCTTGCTGATAGACCTCAAGGCTGACTACTTACACACACACATACACACACACAAACACACACGGTGTGATGTTGCATGGATCCTCTTGGGAGGGCATTGAAGTCACCCCAGTTGTTTAACTAAAGATAATTGAGTCCAAAGGGACGTGTGCTTTTATTGATTTTCTGTTTGACTGAAGAAAATAGGGAATAAACAGCCAACTGGCACAATGACTCATTATGCTGGGTACATTTAAATATATATATATATGAATATATATATATAAATACATATATAGAGTATACATATAAGATTAGATACAATTATATTGTCATTGAGCAGTAGAAATACAGTACAACGAATAGCAGTTTGCATCCAACCAGAAGTGCAAAAAAGAGCAGTGCAAAACTTAATTTATTTGAACATTGTATACATATACTTCATATATGGTATATTTTGACCCTGATTTGACCCTGAGTTGGTCCTGATTTAGCCCTGACTGGACCCTGAGTTGACCCTGAGTGGACCTTGTGTTGACCCTGTGTGGGCCCTGAGTGGGCCCTGAGTGGACCCTGAGTGGACCCTGAGTGGGCCCTGAGTGGACCCTGAGTGGGCCCTGAGTGGGCCCTGAGTGGGCCCTGAGTTGACCCTGAGTGGGCCCTGTGTTGACCCTGACTGGACCCTGAGTGGGCCCTGAGTGGGCCCTGAGTGGACCCTGTGTTGACCCTGACTGGACCCTGAGTTGACCCTGTGTTGACCCTAGGTGGGCCCTGAGTGGACCCTGAGTGGACCCTGACTGGACCCTGAGTGGACCCTGAGTGAACCCTGAGTGAACCCTGCCTGAGACCATAGACCTTTAGTTGTCTCTCCTAACTTCTGGATGGAGCTGCATCACATATGACCATGTATTCTTTATGAACAACACAACTTCCCACCAGGCTACGGTTCTGACTCCGGTTAAATCCTATCTAGCCTGTCTGGGCTACAGGGCTGTTTCACATTCTGTCTGTCCAGGTCCAGATATGACCCAGGCAAGACTTTCCTCTGTCCGTGGATTGTCACTGTCTGGCTGTCATTCTTTCTCCTGGGTGTGTGTGAGAGAGACAGAGAGAGAGAGTGTGTGTGCCGGGCTATAGCTAGCTCTCTGTCAGTCAGTGAGAACCAGGAAGACGTTTAGTGACAGCTGACACCAGGAGCCAATCACAGCCATGTTTATGTAGTCCTTCCCAAGGGACCTGGGGCTTGACACTCTGATGTCTGCTGAATGCTGCAAATCCTTGGATTCATTCTGGCGTGTGAGTCCAGCACAGGATATGCGTGAAGAGCTACAGGTATCTAATAATATAATTCAGTTGTAGGCACCTGGTCCTTCATGTTGTAAAATGATTGAACCAATGTGGATGACCAGGTGTGTTGCAGTTAGTGGATCAGGGAACAGATGGATGAGCTGGGTTGGCCAGGTGGGTTAATGACTGTGGTTGGGTCTCATGCAGGGTTTCCATTCTAACTGATGCTGAAGTCCAGAAACACAGCTCTCAGGATAGGATGTGTATTTAGAGCCTTGATACTGTAATATATACCACATCTAGGTTATATAGCCATGATACTGTAATATATACCACATCTAGGTTCTATAGCCATGATATTGTAATATATACCACATCTAGGTTCTATAGCCATGATACTGTAATATATACCACACCTAGGTTCTATAGCCATGATACTGTAATATATACCACACCTAGATTATACAGCATTGATTATGCGATTAATTTCACGCATAGAATATACAGCATCAGTACTGTAACATTTACCAGATGTAGATAATAATGTATTTATACTGGAATATTTATCTAGCCTAGATTATACAGCATTGATATTGTAGAAATACCACACATAGAATATACAGCATTGATACTGTAACATATACCACAATATATAGTACTGACAATGTAGTAAATCAGACATAGGTTATACAGTGTGTGTTGTGTGTTGAGAACTACACTGGTGACAAATGTTGACACAGCAATCACACTGGATGATGGCACAATAATGACATAACAGTCACACAACAATGACACGCCAATAACACAACAGTCACACAACAAGGACTTGACGATCACACAAGCGATGACACAAACATGGCATAGTGTTGACTATGAAGTAAAACGATGACGCAGCAACAACTGCCCCCAGATGAAATACAGTATCAAGTCAGCCACTTACATGAGACCCAGATTCAGAAGAAGTCAAATGGTTTTCAGTTTTAAACAGCATGATTTATTATGTTTATTCAGAGATCCTAGCTTGGATCTTTCTTTTCATTATGTTTTTCTTTGTTGGTTTGGGTGGATTGATGTTGGCCTCTACTCAACTGCATTAGACTCTGGCATAATTTCAGATTTTGCTGACGGAATGTTTTAATCAATGATGCTATCAGATAGGATTTATCTATGAGATAGAGAGAGTGATGTTTAGACATAGTATGTATATACCTTGACTTGGTGTTTATTGTATATATGCAATGTAATTCTATATATTTGCATAGTATTTCTTTTTTTCTACATATTATTTGTATTTTCAAACACATTATTTATTTTTGTGTTTATTTATGGTATTTATTTATTTTTTATTCAACAATTAGAGCACCCCCTTTTCATTGTGGAACTGGCAGGAGTAGTGATAGAAAACCGAATCCCTCAGATGTTTACTCTTCAGATTCCATATTCAGTCACAATGACCTTCTGTTCTAGGCGGTTGTGACATTTCCAGTACAACGTCCAATTTTACCTGGTTTTAGCTCATCAGTCAAGCTGAACGTGAGGGAGGTACAGATACTCCACATCCAACCCATTCACTTCCAGCTCGTCTGCATTACCCACCACTTTCTCTTTCCCTATTCCTGCCCAGAGTTGAAGAGTTAATAATAAACTACAATGCCCGTGTTAGCCTGATCTATATTAACTGATTTATATTAACTGATCTATATTAACTGATCTATACAGCGATATTGCAGCCATTTTCTTTTATTTGTTTTTTGGCCTCATCGAGGCAATATTTTGGCCTATATACATAATGTATATGTGCTTATATTTATTTAGGCAATTTAAATTTGTTTGTTGATACGAGACATTTTAGCACTGATGCTTTTGTTTTTGATGGTTGAGTTGAGAAAGAAGCTGAGAGGGACAGAGCAAGGAAGGGGGGCTGCGAAGGAGAGAGAACAGAAAGAAAGAAGTCAGAGGCAGCGCTCTCCAGGGAATACAGATGCTGTGTTCAGTGCCCACAAAATGAGGTGGAAACTGAGCTGCACCCCAAACTCTTGAGAAAAGACAGGGAGCGAAGGGAGAGAGAAAGAGGTCAGAGACAGCGCTAGAGAAAGTTAGGGAGTGAGAGAAAGAGGTCAGAGACAGCGCTAGAGAAAGATAGGGAGTGAGAGAAAGAGGTCAGAGACAGCGCTAGAGAAAGTTAGGGAGTGAGAGAAGAGGTCAGAGACAGCGCTAGAGAAAGATAGGGAGTGAGAGAAAGAGGTCAGAGACAGCGCTAGAGAAAGTTAGGGAGTGAGAGAAAGAGGTCAGAGACAGCGCTAGAGAAAGATAGGGAGTGAGAGAAAGAGGTCAGAGACAGCGCTAGAGAAGGATAGGGAGTGAGAGAAAGAGGTCAGAGACAGCGCTAGAGAAAGATAGGGAGTGAGAGAAAGAGGTCAGAGACAGCGCTAGAGAAAGATAGGGAGTGAGAGAAAGAGGTCAGAGACAGCGCTAGAGAAAGATAGGGAGTGAGAGAAAGAGGTCAGAGACAGCACTAGAGAAAGATAGGGAGTGAGAGAAAGAGGTCAGAGACAGCGCTAGAGAAAGACAGGTATTGAGATAGAGCGAGGAAGAAGGAGCAATGAGTAACTTTCTGCTCAGCTGTGTGTCTGTTTGTGTGTGTTTATATCCTGTGAAAGGCATGTAACAGAGGATATTGGAGCTTAGGAGTGTTAACAGAGAGAACTTGGCTGAACGCTGAGCTCAAAGCTTACCAACCAGGAGCTTGTCAACAGGCAGGGGTACAGCTGCCAGAGTATCATTCTCTGTGATTTCCATTCCACTCGCTGTCTGCTCCATGTCAGGTGCCAAAGTGGCCTATTTTCAATTCTGAACATTCATTAATGAGCCTGAACAGTACAGGGGATATGTGGATGATTAAATTGACCCAGACAGTTATGGTATCCTCCCATACCAAAGTTTATGTAAATGTTGGAACTCATGTTTCAAAGAAACAGTCCTAACTAGTCTTTCGAAAGTTGCTTGTGTGTTGAAACTAAATATATTATATTCTTATCTTCTATTTTAGGGCTTAGAATACTGCAATTTGCAATGGCCAACCTCTTTGACAATGAATTAATTCTCTTAAAAAAAAAAAAAAATGTTGTCGGAAAAGCCTGTCAGGCTGACTAGCAGGGGAGGAGAGATGAGAAAAGGAGTGGGGGGAGTGAGGAGGGAGGTGGGGAGAAGTGAGGAGTGAGGAGGGGAGGACATAGAAAACAGACAAGAGATTAGGTAGGAGGTGCTTTGCAGATGACAAAGCTGTCAGCGAGTTTTAATGGAGGTAAAAGCCTGTGGGGAAATATCTGTGGTGTTTCCAACAGCGCCAGCACTTTGCTCTCATCACACACACACACACTCACACACAATCAACCCCGAACATTCATCCCTGTCTAAAGGACGGCTGGCAAGATACACTAAAAGTTAACACAAAGGAAAAGATGAAGAGGCTAAGCAGAATAAATATGTTTTGTTTTCCAACTCTGTGCTCACCGCCCACAAAATGAGATGAAAACTGAGCTGCACCTTCTAACCTTTTGCCAAATGTATGACCACGAGCTATACATAACTACTATAGTAGCATAGTAACCCATTGCAACATTGTGATGGTCTGCAGTCAAACACATTTCTTTTGTTTTATCCCAAAGAAAGAGATGCTTGTAACCTTCTCCAGTCCACTCACACAGCCACAGCCACAGACACACACTAACACACACACACGGGAACACATGGTGAATTTCTAAGAACATTTTTGTTCACTTCATGATGTCACAAGGTTGATCTGATTGTTACTGGCTATTGGCTGTTCATCTGGGTTTAGAGTTCCTATCAACCCAACAGAGCTGCGTATGTTTAAATTAGATTAATCAAGCCCTCATCAATAGCCTATTCTAAGGGTCTAAGGTGAGGCAGCTTCTTCCTGGGTAACCTATTGTTAATGTTACAGTAAAGACCTCCATATTTGTTTTATGTATATATAACCTTAAAGTTTTATATTTTGATTCCAATATTACAATGATTATCTATAAAAAGGCAAATATTTTCACAGTGTCATTGTTTTTTTTCTCTCAATACTGCAGGATTTGATGCGACAATAAGTGATATTGCTGTGAAATATACTTTTAGTTTTTACTGATTATTTGTCAATTCATTCCCCCAATAGTTTTTGGTTGTTTGCCAGTATTTTGCTGGTCCTGAGCAGACAGACTTTATCTGTACGGTTCTGGGATGTTTTTTACAGATGCAACAAAATGAGGCATCTTCATATATAATACTGCAGCTGCATGTCAGCAAGATTCAGTCAAGCATGACTTCATGAATCCGCCGTTTTGTACATCAGCAGATGTCACAAAGTATTTATACAGAAACACAGCAGAGCAACAACAAGTGGCCAGTCTCTCTAACAGGCTGCTCTGTAGCGTGAATGGCAGGTTTTATATTCTTTTTTTCCTTCTATGTTTGCCGCCAAGTAGCGCCACAGACTGTCCAGGAGCTCACTGATGCCCTGATCCAGGTCTGGGGGGGCACCATCACCGTCTCATCAGGAGCCCAGACATTGTCAGAAGGCACGTGGGGGCCGAACACACTACTGAGTCACATTATGGTTTTATAGCCATGAACTCATAATTAGAATTCAGCCCTCAGTTGGATGGTTATTTTGGTTTCCATTAAACATTCTTACGTCATTTTGTTCTTAACAAAATACACAATGTACAGTAAATATTTTGATCTTTAATATATTTCTTTCATTAATACCTGACGTGTGATCAGGTATTAATAAAAGTGTTCCCTTAATATTTTGGAGCAGTTTATGTAAATTTAGTCTAATGCATTATGCATCTTTTATAATTGAGCTTTTGAGGGGAGCAGATCGATTCTGGACAGGTAATAAATCAAGTTTTACAAAACATCCTCTTCCTTTTTGCATGGCATTTCAGTTCCTAATTGAATAGAAAAGAGAATGGACATTTATGTTCTGAAGCATTTAGATTAAGTTAAAATCTATCTAAATGAGGTAGAGAGAGACAGAGACAAAGAGAGAAAGAGTCAAAGAGACAAAAAGTTTGAGAGAGATAGAGGTAGAGGGGGAAAATGATAGAGACAGAGTTGGAGGGAGAACGAGGTAGAGAAAGTTTAAATGTAGCTAGATGTTTGTGCTGTCTCAGCAGTACAATTTGTGACACATTGTCATAAGAAAAGGACAATCAGTGAAGCACAAACAACATTGTAAGCTTAACCAATATTTATTTGTTTATTTCTTTTCATTCTTTATAATCTATTTGGAAGCTAGGTGAATTGCAGTAACAGCAGTTCACATTCAACGACTCTTCCCAGACCTGGCTCCTGCACTATTTTATTTTCACATTTTCTGCACCATCTTCAGGCAGCTGTAAAATTATATTTAGAAAATATAAATATAAAAAAGATATTTTGCAGGAGTGGTCAAGCTTGATGAAGAGATGGTCAAATGTCACAGATGAAGAAGGTGTCCCGCTTCTGTTGACACAAAATATCAATGCATTCTACTCTTACTGATTCAATTGTATATAATAGAATTTTCAGAAATGTTATTGCAGATAGTGTACATATTAGAATTATTTTACATTTTTAAAACACTGTAAGAATTTCGCCATCAACATATTATTGGAAATTGCTTTCATTAGATAAATAAGATGAACATTTATTTTGTAATTTTTTTAATTTAAATTGTGTTCCATAATTTTACACTTCTTAAAGGTATTTCAATTGATGTGAATTGACAGAATTGTAGCAAGGGAAAGGTATAGATGGCACCCAGAGAAGGAGAAAGGTTAAGGAAATGCTGTGCTCTTTGTTTTAGAGAACTGTGACTTCTAGAAAAGACAAACGGCCCTTCTGACGTGGAAATTGAATTGAGCGCTGGTTTTCTTTTCCTCTGTTCATATATCTAAAACAAGCTTTGAATTACCACCAAATAAAAATACTTTGTCAGCAGGCCTTTTGTTAATGAACAGAAAAAAACAGACAAGACCTTTAGAAAAACCAGCGTAACAGGGGAGAGAGAGATGGAGAGAGGGGCATGGACAGATATCAAAGGAGAGAGAGAGAGATGAAGAGAGGAGTATAGAGGAAGAGGGAGGGATTCGTTTTTAAACCATTTCAAAAGCCGAACCTTAAACCAAAACTAACCAGACCAGAACAAAATGCCCAATATAAATTAAAATCATGTATTCAAATAATGTAAACACATTCAATTAATTACATTTCCAAACCAAAACATACAGCTACCCTTGGATGGAGGTAGAGTGAAGGAGAGTGAGGGAGTGGATGGAGGTAGAGTGAAGGAGAGTAAGGGAGTGGATGGAGGTAGAGTGAAGGAGAGTGAGGGAGTGGATGGAGGTAGAGTGAAGGAGAGTGAGGGAGTGGATGGAGGTAGAGGGAGAAGGAGTGATGGAATGGAGGTAGAAGGAGTGAGGGAATGGAGGTAGAAGGAGTGAGGGAATGGAGGCAGAATGAGTGAGGGAATGGAGGTAGAAGAAGGGAGGGAAGGGAGGTAGAAGGAGTGAGGGAATGGTGGATCCTGATAACATGACCCATCATCATCATCTCTCTCTCCAACACTATCATCCAAAAACAATGGCAGAATAAATAGAAGAATGAATTACCAAACAGTTTAACCAAATTATAGGAAGCATGTATGTATGTTGAATCAAGGCTAGCTAGATGGATGGAAGCACAAACCCATTACTGAATGGATGGATATTTAGAATTCAGATGAATCCCACTAGCACAATTAAGAGCAGAACTGTAACCTTAATGTCACATTATTAGATTTTATTAATATGGAATATACAGGATCAAAGACATTTAGTGTGTATGTGTGGGTGTGTATGGGTGAACGACACAGCTGTTACTTAGAATATCTACTCTGAAGTACTGTTCTTCCCTGTGGTGTCTTCTGAAGGATGTGTGATTGCACAGCAGAGTGTATGGTGCATTATATATGAAGCACGGCCATTTGGGGAGCGTCTTCATTTGAATGTGACGAAAGACGCTGAAATCTTTAACATTCTCACATTCCACTGTGTTCAGTTTAGCTACAGCCACCAAAACGTATCCAAATGAAATATGCTCATTTTGTCAAAAGAAAGTGTAGAGCCTGGTAGCCAGTGCTTCATAAATCAGCAGATAAATCCAAAGGTGAAAGTGAGAAGGAATAAAAAGTTTAACAAGGCAAGGTTTGGCACGTCTTCCATGCCATCCACAGGGCTGATTTGATTAACACCACGGGCGATGCCATCCGTCAAGGTTGCTAAGTGAGCGTCACATTGGATCGTTTGTTGGCACAAAGGGAACATAAAACCAACAACTGTAGAATCAGAATAGATGGTGGTTGGAAAGACAAAGACATAGGAATGATACACACACACACACAGCTGCTCCCCAAATGCCACCCTACCCCCATGAGGCCTCCTCCTCAGAGGAGAGCATGTTGCTGGGAGACATCGGGAGTCGCAGCACTTTGACAGCTGTCAGCTGAGGCAATTCTAACGATATTAAACCTGGCAGGTCTGTCAAACACACACGTTCATTTGAGCCTTCCCTCCATCCTATCTGAGGGATAATGTGTGGTAGGAATAATCAACGTACTCCTATCCTGACCTCTGCCTCGGCTTAACTCCTCCTCACTTCTCCTCTGTCTTCCTTTAACCCCTCCTCACTTCTCCTCTGTCGCCCCTTACCCACTCCTCCTGTTACCCGAACACTTCTGAGACCACTGCCCCCTTTTCTATACTTTCCAAAGAAGTTGCAAAGGAACATTTTGAGTGAGGACCAGAAGGGTTCGGTTTAAGAGACCACTGTAAGTGGAACCCTTGTGTCTTTACTCAAAACTTTTTATTAAATGATTTGGAGAGGAAATAAAAAGGTGCAGTGGTCTCTTACGTTTTACAGAGCTGTATATCTGAAAAACCCACAATCTAAACACAATCCCACATAATGTGTGCATACGTATTCAGACTTTTCTGCGGTACTGTGAGGAAGTACCTTCTGAGACATCGATGTGAAGTTTCTTCCCATCATCATCAGCTTCTCTGTTGACTCACTGCTCTCATAATAGTTTGTATGACGCAGGGAGGTTTCAGACGTGTGTGTTTATTGTGAGAGAACGCTTTCATTTCGGTGCAACAGCCGGTGCGGAGGGTAGTTGTCATAGCAACTTATATGCGGTTGTAGCAGTGACACAATGACATCATTGGAGAAAGTTGCGTCCACTGAGGCATTACTTGAAACCATTCAACTTCATATTTTGTTCTACTATCGTAGTAGCCAGTAGGTGTGACCAATCTGATTACCATGGTAATGAGCTGTAGTGACCAGTCTGATTACCATGGTAGTGAGGGGGTGTGACCAATCTGATTACCATGGTAGTGAGCTGGTGTGACCAATCTGATTACCATGGTAGTGAGCTGTAGTGACCAGTCTGATTTACCATGGTAGTGAGCTGTAGTGACCAGTCTGATTACCATGGTAGTGAGCTGGTGTGACCAGTCTGATTACCATGGTAGTGAGCTGGTGTGACCAATCTGATTACCATGGTAGTGAGCAGTAGTGACCAGTCTGGTTACCATGTAGTGAGCTGGTGTGACCAATCTGATTACCATGGTAGTGAGCAGTAGTGACCAGTCTGATTACCATGGTAGTGAGCTGGTGTGACCAATCTGATTACCATGGTAGTGAGCTGG
>JACXGK010014349.1:0-11674 GCA_016801125.1 Novumbra hubbsi
TGGGAGTAGCTCCTTAAGTAATTTGGTTGGAATCGGGTCTAATTGACAATTTGTGGGTTTTGAACTTGTTACTAATTTAGTGAACGTGTCAAGTGAAATAGGATAAAAAAATTCAAGTGTCCCCATTGATACCAGGTCAGGGGAGTTCTGTGCATTCTTAGGACCGGTGAATGTTTGAAAATTAGGCCTGCTGGAAGAGTCGGTTATTTGTTTTCTAAAGGTGATGACCTTTTCATAAAAAAAGTTCATGAATTCATTTCTGCTGAAGTGAAGACCCACTTCATTTGTTGAACGTTGCTTATTCGTTAACTTAGAAACAGTATCAAAGAGAAATTTCACCTCAATCAGTTTGGAAAAATAAGATGATCGAGCAGATGTGAGTGCTTTTCTGTATTGTACTGTACTGTCTATCCAAGCTAATCTAAATACTTCCAAGTTGGTGGAGCGCCACTTTTGCGCCAACTTTCTGGAGGCTTGCTTGTATGCTCTAGTATTGTTTGTGTACCAGGGAGCAAGTTTCTTATTTCGTATTTCTATTGTTTTTAGCGGTGCAACCCTATCTAAAGTCTTGCGCAATATTGAGTTTAAATCCTCAATTTGATCATTTACAGATTTGTTTGCACTGTCATCAATGAGCGAAACTGGAAGAATAGTCTGAAATCTATTTGTAGTCTGAGAATTTATATTCTGACTGCTAAAAGTCATTTTTTGGGGTGCAATTTGGCTTTTTAAATTAACGGTAAATGTGATAAGACAGTGGTCTGAAATTCCAGGGTCATTTGGAAGAAATAAAAGATCCACAACATCAATTTCTCGTGACAGAACTAAGTCGAAAGTATGATTGTGGCAATGCGTTGGACCTGAGACATGTTGAACAAAACCCAGTGAATCAATTACGGCTTCAAAGGCTTTTTTAAGAGGGTCATTGGACTTTTCCATATGAATGTTGAAATCACCAAAAATCTCAATATTATCTGCCATGACTACAACGTTAGACAAGAATTCGGGAAACTTACTAAGGAAACCTGTGTAAGGCCCGGGGGGCCTGTAAATGGTAGCTATGAATAGCGAAGTATCAGCCTGGTTCCCTTTTATAAGTAAAACCTCAAAAGAACGAAAATCAGCTATGTGTTTATGAGTACATTTATACTTCGTGTAATTAATATTTGCCACAACCCTCCTTTTCGGGATGCGCGGGGGATATGATCACTAGTGTAGCCAGGAGGGGAGGCCTCATTTAAGCCAATAAATTAATGAGGCTTTAGCCAGGTTTCACACAGGCCAATGACATCTAGTTTGTGGTCAGTGATTAACTCATTTACCACAATTGCCTTTGAAGCAAGGGATCTTATATTAAGGAGTCCCATTTTAAGATGTGATGTAAGACAATCATTTTGATTCATGACCAAGATGGAAGAAAGCTTTATCTTAATAAGGTTGCTAGTGTTTGCACTACCGTGTTTTACTTTTCTTAGTCTGGAACGAGTGTAGAAACCTAATGTTTCCCCCGGGTTGCAAATCAGAGAATGTCCACGGCGTTAAGTCTTCCCAAATCATACACCTTTATTACGAATGCATGAAGATCTAAAGTCCGTTCACATCGGACACCGTTTATGTAGCCACAGACACACAGTCAATGCATAGAAGTTGCTGCGCACACACAGTCAATGCATAGAAATTGCTGCGCGTGCTTCCTGAGTGTCCGTCTCGTTGTCGCAGCCCCCAGCCCTGGGGTGAACCATATGGTGACCTTTTCCGGGGTAGATGAGAATGGTGTTGTTGTGTCCGGCGCCAGGAAGTCTACAGGACCACTCTGGCCTGTCTCCCCTCCTCTCCTTATCAGTCCCATGTGTGGTGGTCAAGCTAAAAGTTAATCTATAGGTTTCCATGCAAAAAATGTCCATTGTCTTAATCTCCTAACTTCCTGACCCCCCCCCCCCTTCTTATGGCATGTCCCAAGTAACTTATTAACCCTTCGCCTTACTACTTCTTATAACGAATTTCACACGAGTAACAGTCACAATAGGCAAAACTAGGCTAACTGCTCTGGCTATGCTATCGACAGACTCCACTATGCTAGCAGGCTGTCTAACAGCCTGCAGCCTGACCTGCACCCTATCTCATGATGAGGCTATAGGAGTGAGACTCCGGTCAATATTCCTGGACAAAAGAAGAGCACCACTCCAGCTAGGATGGAGTCCGTCACTCCTCAGCAGATCAGGCCTGACCCTATTTCAGGAAGAGTCCCAAAAAGAGAGCCAGTTATCTACAAACTCTACCTCCTGCAACAGGCAGAATTCCGTTTTCAGCCAGCGATTGAGTTGCGCGGGTCTGCTGTAAAGCTCGTCACTACCCCTAGCTAGGAGGGGGCCAGAGACAATTACTCGATGCCGACACATCTTTCTAGCTAGTTTACACGCTGATGCTATGTTCTGCTTCGTAACCTCTGACTGCTTCATCCTAACGTCGATGGTGCCAACGTGAATAACAATATCTTTCTATACTCCCTATACTTGCCAGTTTTGACTTCGCTAGCACCAACTCCAGATTTGCGGCTACCTCGGTGGCTCTGCACCCCGGTAAACAGTGTACGATCGCTGGCTGATTCTTTAGTCTTATACTGCGGCTAATGGAATTGCCGATGACTAGCGTTTTAAGTTTTTCCGGGCCACCGGTAGAAAATGCCTGCCGATCATTCCCCTCCGACGTCGGCTCGGGCCTTTACTCCGAATCCAGAGGGGAAAACCTGTTGAAAAACTCGGTCGGCTCTAGCAGTGACCCAGGTATAACTGGTCTGCAGCATTTCTTCCCAGTTACCAAGAGAAAGTTATTGCCTTGCTGCAGGGGCTGTGCCGAGGGACTAACAACGCTATTGTTTCTGCCTGGTGGCACAGACGCTGTTATATCCATTTCAACACTAACGTAATCCTTGCCTGACATTTGCGTCTGAAGCCGAGCCTCTAACTTTGCTATCTTAACCTGAAGACGATAGTTCTCCTCCATGTTAAAATTACTGCAGCTACAGTGAGAAGGCATGATTGTACTTAGCTTCGACTGTTCATTTGGTGTCCGAAAGAGTCAGCGAGTCAGCTTCAACGTCGACTACTGTGGAATGATCTGACAATTAAGGTGAAACTCCAACGCAAACTCCATCTCAACCTTTAAGTATCTACCAAAGACTCATCTCTTCAGCAAAGTCAATGATAAAATGTAGTCTGGCCCAGGGGTGTGAAGGCAAACAGAAAGCCTTAGAAAGGCCTTACATGCCACCCTTGCTGTCTTTTCCTGGGGGGCTCTCATCTCTTCTGGGGCATCCTCTTAACCAATGCCATGTGGGGCATCGTCACTGACTTTCTCTTGCCCTCTGGGATTGATCTCTATTGGCCATACTCAGACCACTTTTAGTTTGGTTGCGGTTGGTTGGTGATTTTTTGCTCTAATGCCTGGCAAAGTGAGAGGAGTTACTTCCTGTCTGATTGGCATTTCACGGGGTTACCTTCTGATTGGGCCAAAGTACCTCTGGACCACCCTTTCTCAGCTTCTAGTTTTACGCTGCTATTCTATTTTGCTTGGGGACTTTTTACCATGCACTGGTTTAGTCAAGAAACCTAGGAGAGCACCCTTCTTTTACTCAGAATGGGTACATAACATGGATTACAAAGAAAAGAATACAAGATAAAGAGATCCAACTTTTATGCAGGAGATGACAGTATGGAAATAGATTTTTTAAAACAACTGAGGAAGATCTGGTACAATAGTCTACAAAAAACTCATATAGCATCCCAGGATGCAGAAAAACACCTTTCATCTGGTTATTAACTTTATTTTACAGTTGTATTGTTTTTATTCATTCTTTTTGATACGCATTGGTCTGTCAAAACATTGTTCTTTTAAATATTTTAGTATTTATTTTATTGTTTCACCTAAATGCTTTTTATTGACTCTGAATCATGTGAATTGTTATCCATTTAACCTTTGAAGCACTTTAAAATGCATTTTATGTAAGTATGAGCTAAATAAAAAAAGATATAGATTGTAGTGGGTGTTATTTATTGTGCATTGCCAAAACAGGTTTTAGCTAGAACGGCAATCTTTTTTAGTTGAAAATGGTAGGTTTGTTGATGAATAGTACAACTGCGTCACATGGTCACCCTGTTTCCAAAAAAGTTGATGCTATGTTGCCCCGTTCCAACTTTTTTGAAACGTGTGGCTGACATCAAATAAAATAATAAAATTTGGCATATCTTATATTTCAAGAAGCAATTAATTACTTAGTTTCAGAATTTGATATGTTGTTTTGCACTTTTTTCGGTTGTTGCACATTCTGTTTTTACTAGCATTTTACGCAGCGTCCCAACTTCTTTTAGAAACAGGTTTATAAAAATGACTGGTATTATTGTGGAGATTTTCTAGCCAACTACTGAGGTAAAAATTATATTAATCTTGAATGAAACCCATTTCACCAGAAGATTACTAGGAAACCAATTATGTTGTAAACTAGTTAACATTATGCTGCACGTATAATTCACTGGTAAAATAAAATAAATAAAATTAAGGGAACTTGTAAATACTTATCTCCAAATATTCTTCAGGGATATCAATCTGTCAAGTTAGGAACCATTAGCGATTGTGAATGGATGTCAGCTGTTAGGGTGCAAATGAATGTGACAATAAGTGCACTGGAGAGGCAAAATTAAGACCAACCTCTGAAAGGGACTGGTTTGGCAGGTGGTGGCCACAGACAATTGCTGTCTCTTTATCCTTCCTGACTCTCTTCTAGCATTTTTCTAGTTTCCTTGTCATTACTGGTAGCAAAGGGCGGTACCTGCAGCCCATTCAGGTTGCACAGGCAGTATAGATCCTCCAGGATGGCACATCCATACATGCTGTTACAAGGTTCCCTGTGTCTCCCAGTACAGTCTCAAGAGTTACACAAGGAGAGGTGGACAGGGCCATAGAAGGGTATCCACTCAGCAGCTGGTCCGGTATCTGCCAGGAGGAGCACTGCCAGAGCCCGACAAAATGACCTCCAGCAGCTACAGGTGTGCATGTTACTCACGATCTGACAGAAACAGACACTCTGAGGGAGGCATGAGGTCCTGATGTCCTCTAGTGTGACCTGTGAACACAGCACGGAGGAGCTCGAATGGCATTGGCCAACACTGCCAAGTAATGCCGCAGACTGTCCTGGAGATCACTGATACCCTGATCTATGTCTGGGTGGAGATTCGCCAGGATAGCATCTGGTGTCTCATCAGGAGCATGCACAGACGTTGTCAAGAGTACATACTGGCACGTGGGGGCCAAATATATTGTAAGTTGCCTTGATGAATTTAACGCAAATTCAACAGCCTGTGATTTTAATAGTTTATATTGATTTTTGGTGTGATTTTAAAACCAGCCCACAATCTGTTTGAGATTTTTGTTTGCATTGACCGATGTTACAGCATTTTGTTCTCAATGAATTATACAATGTACAGTAAAGGTTTTGATCTTTAATAGAATTCCTTAATCGAGACGTTACATGTGTTTTAAATGTTTTCAAAATGACAACAACTAAACATTTACTTGCAAAAGATTTGCCTTCTTTAGATGTGGTATGGTGTGGTCAAGCATTATTAATGGACTAAATCAATATCAGCTCCAGCTGATGAAGCATTGTAGAATTCTCAGGTGGACATCAGCCCGAAAAAGGAACATTCTAAACAGTATTGGGATGTAACATGCAAACTATGAATATACCAATAATACCTAGAAAAGCTACAACTTCCATTGAAATTATAAAGTGTGGTTGCAGTTGCACCAGCTGTATCCGTTGCCAGTTGTGTACTGGCAGTACGTTAACAACGATAATCTTCCGGAACTTAGTCCCCCGAATACAAAAAAAGATGAATAGTGTGGAATATTTTAGTAAAGTTTAGATAGCACACCGGGCCTGTGGGGGTAAGCTCAAGAGATGAAGGCAAAGACATAGAATGTATAGGAAGACAGGTTTTTTGCCTTTTAGCTGGACCCCCTGATGCGGACAATGAAGAGGAAAAGTAAACAAGAGTTAGCAGAGGTTTCTCCTGGCGCCAGCCCCCCCCCCCTTCAACTTTCTGCTTCGTCTGCCTCCGAGGTCACCAGATGGACCCATGGTCAAAGATTGGGTCGGCAAGATGGGACACGCCCACCCAGGAAGCACACTCAACAAATTCTATCCAATGACTGAGGGGTGAGAGGGGCTGTCTAAAACTGTGTCCAATTTGAACGGACGTCAGATCTTCTTGGCTGTATTGTGGGGAACGATCTCCAGATATATCTGTAATAAAGGCGTTTACTTTGGAGACATGTGATCGTGATTCTCTGATTCGGACTTGGGGGAAGTAGTTTGAATTCTACAATAGCTAACAAATAATCTTCAGCCTTACCTTTGACGAAGTAAGTACCATGGTCAACGTCATTGCCATTCCATTATCACTCCATAAACAATATTGTAGCTAACCAGCATTACTTGCAAACTACAGAACTGGCAGCCATCTTCATGGGCTCATTCTGGAAAGTTTGTTGCTACGTAGCCAGCATTCAGTGTGGCTAGCTACCCATTGTTCTAAGTGGCTGTGTTTTAGCTACAAAAACAAAATGAACATTTCCTAAACATTGCGACGACAACTTCCACAAAACAATAGCAATACGATTGTAAACAAGACGCACGTTTTGATACTTGTCATGTCTCTGTATCACAAACAAAACGATAGGTCCCATTAGATAGCTAGCTAGCTATTAGGGTTCAGTGTGGCTTACTTCCCATGAGGTGCTCTAGAAAGAGAAAAGCAGACAGCGAAAACAAAACTTTTAATGTGGACTGACTCTTATTTGTTCATTCTTCCCACGGGTAGTTAAAAACCATTATGTTCCGAGTCCTTGGCGATTAAAAGCGGCTATGTGAAGCGCCACTACAAAAGAAAGGACACATCATTTGAGGACCGATACCCACTCCAATCCGAACTGAGGGAACAGAAATGTAACAATCTTAACAAAGAGCCCAATATGATCGATCAACGAAATCCTAACGCTCACAACATTCACTGCCAAACAACGTACTAACGAATGTTCCCTTAAAGTTGCTTGCAAAATGAAGTTAACAAAATAGACACAAGCATTTTTCTAGAATTAACCAGTCCAAAAAGCTCTTATGTAGGCCTATTTTATTTTAAAATGCAGCCGTTATTTTATTTGAAATGAGAACATGTATGTTATTATTAGAGTACAGGTTATTTATAATTCAATATTCATCTTATACATAATGCATATAAAACCATTTATAATTCAATTATAAGTTCAATATGAAAACTGACAATACATTTTGTTTAAATATTATTGAATTGTACACTCTTTATTTTATTTGAGAGTCTATTGTTTACTACATAAATTCAACTACTAGACTACTTCAATATGTATGGCACTGAATCGTACCACAAATAGGACCTTTGCTTGAGGTAATTTGGTCTAACTGGACCTCTATAGATTTTAATAGAATACCTCTGGTTTAGAACAACCTTAATGTTATGAATGTCTTACCAATTAGGGCATGCGTGTTTAAGGAATTACTGTTGTGTGAATCCATGATTCCCTAGAATAATCCTGGGAAACCAACTCTCTTGTAAACTAGCAGAGAGCTTGCAGTTACACGAGGTGATTGGAAGCCCATGAGAGCTGCAGGAGAGCTTTAAAATACACGAGTTGAGAAAAACTCAACAATTGGAGCAGAGACCAAATCAAGACCTAAAGACTACACTGAGAATAACGAGCCACTAACTGACCGTATTAGGGACTAGATCTTTTCATTTTCTTCTGTGACTTTTGATTTGTTAAAGGCATTGTTTCTTACTCTTATTATATTTTAGGTGAATCCTATGCGCCAACTGCTATATTGCCTTGTGAACACTTTTGAGACAAGTAAGTTTTATGATGGATGGCAGGTATATCACATCGTCTGTGCTACTCTGCTTATTCATCACCATTACTCAAATCATTTTTTGACATTTCTAATTTGTTGAATTAAATGTCACTTGTATTTCTTTTCTCAGAAACAGTTTTCAAATCATCCCATTTAACAATGGTTATAAATAATTCTGAAATGTTTATGTTGAATGTAGTGTTAATGAGTGATTACAGTATGTAGTATGTTTTTCATTTGTCTTTTTATAGAAACCATCTAAATATTTTTCAAACCTGGCGTGTCAACATCATAAATGTCGTGAATACAATTTTCAAAACATAGAAAGTAAGTGTGCTGTATAAAGACATCCACATTACATTGTCTTATATCTCTGCTTTTTTCAAGAATTGTAAATCATCTTCCTTGACCTCCAGATGACTCTTGTTTTCAACCCAATGTGACTGTTGTGACTCACTTCCTCTTCGTCGGGGGTGAAAGCGGGCTGAACAAATTCTACCTTGAGCTGGCCATCTTCCTACTGGTGGTCTACCTGATAATCCTGATTGGAAACCTCATCATAATTATCTTAGTGGTAACAGACCCCAAGCTACACACTGCCATGTACATTTTCCTCAGCAACCTGTCTCTCTTAGACATTGGAATCACAACCTGCGTTCTCCCTAAGATGATATCAGTGTGTTTGTGGAATGACGTCACTATCTCCTACTCAGCGTGTTTCTTTCAGATGTATGTGTACTTGTCATTTCAAACTGTTGAAAGTATTCTGCTGTGTGTCATGGCCTATGACCGTTATGTCGCCATATGTAATCCTTTGCGCTACAACAGCATTATTACAAAGAGAGTATGTGCTCTACTGGCTACAGCAGCATGGGGCATTGGACTTTGTTTACCTGCTTTCAGTGTCATTTTTGCATTGCAAATGCCATTCTGTAGCAACAAGATACATTTCTGGTTTTGTGACCACCCCCCTGTAGTCTCACTGTCCTGTTGGGATACAGCTTTTCTCATTGATGTGGGTATTATCTGTGCTTTTATAGCGATCTATTTGCCATTAACTGTCATTGTTTGGTCCTACCACAGAATCATTGTTGCCGTCTGCAAAATTGTGTCTTCAGAGGGCCGTAAGAAGGTTTTTTCTACCTGCTCCTCACATCTCACGGTGGTCCTCACCTTTTACCTTGTTCACTCCTGCATCTACATCAGTGCTAAATCTGAAAGCGTTCACTGTAATGTTCTCATCTTGATATCTATTGTGAACTGCTTTCTTACCCCTGTTATGAATCCTATACTGTACAGTTTTAGAAACAAAGAGATAAAGGCTGCTCTGCGAAAGCTCTGTTCTGGTAAATTTGGCTCTTATGGTGAATAACGAAGACACATGTTCTGTTGTGATAATGAACACTTAATAAGAAAATACACAAAAAAGTGGAAATTTGTCAAGAGATTTGTTGGGTGTCTGATTGGAGCTAATTAACTCTTTCTCAGTGGAGGAGAGAGGTGAGATCTGCAGGGAATACAAGTTGGCACAACACGGCACCCCACAAGAGATACAATTAAATTCACTACAAGGAAAGAATCTTACATGACAGCTCATAGTTAAAATGACCAATGTTTTCCTAAATGAACAACGTCAGGGACACAATTACATAGAACAGTTAGGATGTACCCGCTTTAATTTAACAGTGTCACACAGTAGACAGTATGCCAATCATTTTTACAGGGGGGACTTCCAAAATTCATTTTGGACCATTTTTGCACGTACCTCTTTGGATGTTCTATTTATGTAATGTCATACACTTAACCAAATCTCCTGTGTTAATCAAATGAATTGGCAATGATGACATAATGCTGTTATCAGACAGGCAAAATCCTATAGATATATATGCACTGCAACTATGTTAGTAGCTAGCAAAATGACTGTCAGTGACTGAGTTGGCCTGGGTTACTATTGGCATGTTTGTTATTTTGTATATAACAGTCAGAATGGATTTTATCGTTTCAATTTAAATAATTAAATCAAACAACTTTAAATATTTCTTGTCATTTCCTATGCATTAATGTTATGGTAATTTGCATTTTCTACTTTGAAATGAATGTACACAATACAAATATGACAACTAAAAACCTAAAATGCTATTTAACAAATACAGAAGACGGAGTTTTAGAATCAAATAATGAATAAAACCTGTGAATATTAAAATAGGACAAAAACATTTTTATACACTGTTTCAGATAATACTTCACTCATTTCAACATGTTTTCTTCGTACCTAATAAACACAGGTCTGAAATTAGACGGCTTTCCCCATGATGAGCAGGCTCATTGAAAACACCATGATGAAAAAGATCCACATGAAAAAGCGGTCTAACACTTTTGCCACCTTTTTCCACTCGCCAGTCCTTTTCGCTGTGGCCCTCGTATCTCTGTAACAGTTAGCAATGTACTCAATATTCCAAAGGAGTTGCTGCTGCTCCTCCGTGCCTTGGGTCTTACATGCCTCTTCTCTTCCTTTTCTCCCTTCTGCCCCATTGCTCACACCTCCCTTTCTGCTCCTCCTGGAGTATTCAGCGCCCGGTGAGTTTCCAAAATCCATTTTCATGAACAGACTGTTGTTCCAGGCACTGTACTGGTTGGTGGGGATCTCCTCCATTGAGACGTTGGGGCTCTTTAACTGGTCTTCGGTCTCCTCAATAATTTTGGGGGCCAAGCTGTGACCACTTTCAAGTTTCAGCATTAATTCCTCTCGGGCAGCTTCTCCATTCATGGTGCAGTTGTTGCTCCTCTTGGGTGATGGTGAACGTGGTGGTGGAGGGTCCAGATTCTCAGGCTGTAAAGACATGCAGTTCTCCCCAACTTCATACACAAAGCACACCCTGGCCATGTACTGCAGAATGAAGATCTTAGCCCATTTGGGAACAGGCTTGGCGTCCGGGCCACAGTGATGGATGTTCATGACGAAGATGGTTAGGGCTGTGGAGGCCGTTATCATGGTCATGGTGGCTATGTAGTACTTTCCTAGGGGGACATTAAAAAAGCAATACACAGATGATACGATATCTTTTCAACGTACGTTCTCTGCTACTTAATATCTACTACTTCATATGTTCATTGCCAGATAAATCATTACCCTCACCTATAAGTGGCACGTTCTCTGACGGAGGCATGATCTCAGCGACAAGGAGCTGAAACACGGTCAGGGCCAGCATGACGGTGACCCCCAGGGAGACCTTCTCTCCAGAGTCGGCCGGCAGGTAGAAGCCCAGAGGAGCCAGGAAGGAGATCATCACACAAGGGATGAGTAGATTGAACACATAGAAGGAAGCCTTCCTCTTAAGCTGGAGGGTGTAGGTCACGTCAGGATAAGGGTCAGCACAGCAGCCGTAGAGAACAATGTTCCTTTTGGCAGGCATGCCTAGCACCTAACAGGAATGTTATGGAAGTAAGATAGTAGCCTCTATTCTTTTTCTCAATGATTTGTTAGTAACATTTGATTTGAAGGGGTCCTTATGACCGGGTTATTAAACAAACATGCGATTACATTTAACAAGTGTTGTAGGTAGTTGTACAGTAACAACCTGTCAACTTAAAAGTTTGTTAGCAGTGTTATTCGGGGACTGTAATTACAAAGGTGTTACAGCAATGGTTGTGATCCCTGGTGGATAAGCTAGGTTTTTCAGTGATTATGGCCTATACTCAATTAATGTAGCCCCATTGCTATTGGCAATATAGGCG
>JACXGK010014350.1:0-11618 GCA_016801125.1 Novumbra hubbsi
TACATTTGTAGGATGGTCAGCCTAGTCTAGATAATGTGTACATTTGTAGGATGGTCAGCCTAGTTTAGATAATGTGTACATTTGTAGGATGGTCAGCCTAGTTTAGATAATGTGTTCATTTGTAGGATGGTCAGCCTAGTCTAAATAATGTCTACATTTTGTAGGATGGTCAGCCTAGTCTAGATAATGTGTACATTTGTAGGATGGTCAGCCTAGTCTAGATAATGTGTACATTTGACTGTGGACCATCAGCGCCTGGTAAAACAATATCTATTACTCAATTTCAGCCTGTTCCCAATTAACTTAACATGAAGTCCTCCTCCTCAGTGTTTCCCTTCTAATTCATTCCAGCGTTTAATCCTATCCCACGGCGGTGATGCCAATCCACACGTTATTACCACGGCCATCTCCAACGTCTGCCTTTGTCCCGCTTTCTGGGGCGATGGAGGGAATAGTACGCGTCATTGGGGACGCGTCCGTGTATGAGTGATGATCCGGGCTTCTCTCTTATCATCCCCGCCAATCCAATGTTATCACAGATCTCCATGCTACTCTCCAGTCAGAGTCACGGAACACATCCCTGAATGTTTATTACATCTCAGAAAGAGGGTTTTCTGATTAAATTGGAGCCTCGTCTGGTTAATGGGAGATGAATTTGATTAGAGGGGTGGATTGCCAATAGCGAGTCATTTGGAGATGTTGTCAGCTGTTTGGGTCCGGGAGAACCGGGGGGCAACGTTGCAGATGTCGCCGGAAAATGTTTGGCTACAGCCTAGAATTCACCCCGACTTTGAATACCATGGTTGTTCAGGAATATGGAAACACTGTGCTAGCTGACAATCTCCAGGCCACACCCTGGTTCTCCCTTCTCCCGATTAAACTGTATTCATATCTTATCTCTGAGGGTTTCCTATTAACCTGACAAAACGGGCCCCTGGCACGGGCTCCACACTGAAGGAGTCCATTTCAGTTTTATTCCCTGACTGGTCGTCCCTGACGGTCATCAATAGGGATTGGCCAGGGACGTTGGAAGTCCCACCTGTGGGTGGAGCCCCATGCTGCCCAGACGAAGGCCTTTCGCCTGACATCTGGACCTCCAATTCTCCGGAAAACTCTGCTACTGTCGTCTCAGGCGTGAATTACCTTTAAAAGTCACGAGCTCAGCTCGGCACTAGGACCCGGACCCAGCTCCGGGGCCCTGAGAATAGAAGCACATTTAACAAGGCTCATTTACATTTTACGTTCTGAATTAATTGAGGTTGATTAGTCATCACAACATCATCAGCAGGAATGTATTCCAATAGGTTCTGGTTTAGTTGTGTGTGGTGGTCCAGTCTAACCCTTCGTTGCTCCTCCTTCAGAGACCCAGCCAGCTGCTTCATTAGATTAACATTTGAGTCATTTAGCAGACACTATTTAGCTGCTATGCTGTATTAAGCAGATAGGATGCGGCTCTGCCATTGTATATGGCGCATTTGGCAGATAACATAGTTTGGATGTAAATGTGAGTGGAGGGAAGGTGTTCATTAGGGCATTGTTGATGAATGACATTAGTGAGCCTCAACAATGTACTAGTTTCCTCTGGGTCCACACTCAGATGTTGTTCATGTTGTTAGAAGGTGGTCCCATAAGCCCTGCTCACTTCAGGGTAAATCAGCCACCCGAGCCCATTGAACGCAGCCTGGATTTCCATAGTTAGCACTTGTGAACCAAAACACTTCAAGGTTTTTACACTGCTGTCTTGGTTATCGCTCCAGCAGCTGCTGTGGTTTTGTTTTGCGATCGCAGGCAGAATAAACTTTGGGCTGCACCAGTTGTTATCTGAAATACTAATTCTTGTTGATGCGTGCTGATTTGAAGTATAAATGCAATTAGTTGTTGACAATTGCACAGATATTCTGTTAAGCGGGACATTCGTTCAAGCCACACAATCCAATTATAATACAAATGTAAAGTGATAAACGATCATAAGACAAATGTAAACAGGCATTATTTTCCGGCTGTTTTTGAGAACTCCCTTGTGTTTTTCTGGTCAGCGGGGATAACGGGTGAAGAACAGACTGATTACAGACTGTCTCCTTAACTCCCCGTGTGGCTTTAATTGTTTTTTGAAATCATCTTATTGTCTAATTAATCAGTAAGTCTTTGATGATTTTTATATATATATATATATATATATATAACTATTTTTTTAAATAATTGATTTCCCTGAGCCTACTTTGATTCCTTGAAATGTGCAATGAGTGTTTAATCTAATTTGCAAGGCAAAGCCCTGCTGGAAGAGAAACATGGCTACATAATGAACCAGCTGTATTGTCAGTTTCAAACTTTCAGAATCATTTCTGTCTTTCAATTTCAATTGAATCTTCCAGATACGTTTCTCAAATATGGATACATTTTCTGCCCAAACAAATTATTGGTGTCATTTTGTCGTTTTTGAGTTCTTCATGGATCCTCCCCTAGCGAGGATAATGGCACTGTTCCATTTCCTGCCATGCTTTATTTGACTGGAGAACACATTAGACCATTCCTCCATGCAAAATCTCCCCAGGTCCTTGAGATCCTTCGAGCTGCGATTATGGACTGTCCTCTTCGTTTAATACCGCAGGTCATGGGATTCAAGATCAGAGACTCAAGTGGCCATGCAGAATGGTTTTGCGGTCAATTAACTGTCTCGTATTGGATTTCGATGTGCTTTTGGGGTCACTGACTTGCAATAAGATCTACTTGCGGACATGTTTCAGCCCCCTGGTGGAGGAAAGACGCTTTGGGGTCAAAATATCACACTGAATGATGTTCATGCAGTTCAACCCTACAAAGAACCCAGAACCCGTGGAAGACAAACAGCCACATGACAACAGAAGGTATCCAGTTACTATCCATTTCTTGAATGATCATTTCCACCCCAAAATATCTTCTGGTATGCAGGACCAAAGGGACAAACGTAAATGCACAGTTTGCATAACAGATTTGTTATGTAGTTTGCCTTCTACATTCTATGAATATTTAAATGAAATGACAACTTTTTAAGTTCTGGGGACAATGATGTATCCCATTCAAACTTCAGAGACCCGAGACAGTCATCACACCTTTGTATTACCCCACCCTGTATATCACCCCACCCTGTCTGTTACCCCACCCTGTGTATTACCCCACCCTGTCTATCACCCCTCCCTATATATTACCCCACCCTGTGTATTACCGCACCCTGTGTATTACCCCACCCTGTGTTTTGCCCCACCTTGTTTATTACCCCACCCTGTGTATTATCCCACCCTTTATATTACCTCTCCCTGTGTATTACCCCACCCTGTGTATTAACCCACCTTGTCTATTACCCCACCCTGTGTATTACCCCACCCTGTGTATTACCCCACCCTGTGTATTACCCCCCATTCTGTCTATTGGGATCTGATCTTTAGACTATGGTCTTATCTGTTACCACGGCAATAGCCCTACCAGAATAGTCCCTCTGACCCCAGCCAATTACTCTAATATAATTAGAATGTGGTGAGGTGACGGGGTCAGGTATTTATATCCAAATCACAGGCTGTGCTTTCACCCCTGCATGCATGGCACACACACACACACACACACCCAAACACACACTAGCAGACACAGCTCATCTGACCTGCTGGCAGCTTTCAGCCTGGTGTCACTGGCAGGCAGGACTCCCAGACCAGGCAGAGTGGATCTTTGTGGATATCCAGACATGGCTCCAGTACCGATGCCTTTCACCCTCTCGTTCTACCCCACGGTCTTTTATAGTTAGATTCATTTGCCGTTTTGTCCAGGTGCGTCTTTCTCTAAGGACTTTCTCTAACAACTTGGCTATTCGGCAGTCGTTTTTTAAAACTGTCCTTTTAAATTGCCGACTTCTCATTTCCAGGTAGTCACATGGAGGTTTCTCTTTTAGCCGCTTCACAAGCTTTGAATAAAACGCTTTGGAGGCCCGGCGGTGTTCGAGATGTGTGGCCGGGCGAGTCCACATTTCTGCGGCATTACTCTCATCAGACCAGTAACTGGGATGGTATAGAACATAAATAGAGAATATGTGCCTGGTTGGTCGTATAAAGACTTTCCTATTCCACTTGGGGCCAGTAGCATGCTGCTTCATTCCCATGGGCCTTTGCTCCACCACCTCGGACTCCTGCTGTAACAAGGTGGCGTGACACCAAATTAAAACATGCTTAGCCGACGGTAATACCCTGTTGGGTTGAACCGGAGCCCCAGGACGGTTGCCTAACACCGTTATAACGGCTCTGACCGTCCAGGCTGAGACGGAGGAACCGTGGCCACTTTTCCTTTTCCTCTTGTTTCTGAAACGTTGGTCAGGGCCCACGTGAAAAACGCATGTTAATGAGTGAGAGAGACAAAGGCCCTTCAGCCTTCATCATCAACAGTGTTTGTACTCACAAGACAACAGCTTTTAGGACACAAAACATGCATTGAGACAGTAAAATCTTTACCTACTAGTAGGAACTAGAAAGCCTAAACAATTCCTGTGTTTATGGCTTCAACGCGTCACATGATTCAACAGAACTGGCTGGCTGACTCGCTGACTTCCTCCAGTGGCGCATAGCTCCATACTGCTGCTGACTGTTGGCTGGGCTGTTTACCTCGGCTTAAACCTCCTCCACAGGATCACTGTGTGTGTTTGTGTGTGTGCGTGAGTGTGTGTGTGCGTCTGTTCAAACAGTATATTGTCAAAAGGACAGAATGTGTGTGTGTGTTTAGATGGACCCACAATTACACTTTATCGTCTCAAACATTGATACAGGCCAACACACACACACACACACACACACACAGATACCTGCCAACAGACACATTCTGGCCTGGCTACTGTTCATAGCTGGAACCTCTCCTGTTTTCAACAAACAGACACATCCATGCTGTAGCTCTTTTTCCTGGTCAGAGAGAATCAGAAAATGACTTCTGCCACATTATGATACTAACGCAATACAGCAACATTATTATTCTAAAGTTCTACTCCCACATTATGATTCTAAAGGTCTACTGCCAAATTCAGATTCTAAAGTACTACTGGCACATTATGGTTTTAGGAAACTAGTGCCACATTTGGATTCTAAAGTACAACTGGCACATTCTGATTCTAAAGTTCTACTGACACATTCTAATTGTAAAGTTCTCTTGTGAAGATTGTGAAGTTCTACTGCCACATTCAAAATGTCCATTGCCACAATCAGATTCTAAAGTATTAGTGCCACATTCAGATTCTGAAGTATTAGTGCCACAATCAGATTCTAAAGTATTAGTGCCACATTCAGATTCTGAAGTATTAGTGCCACATTCAGATTCTAAAGTATTAGTGCCACATTCAGATTCTGAAGTATTAGTGCCACATTCAGATTCTAAAGTATTAGTGCCACATTCAGATTCTGAAGTATTAGTGCCACATTCAGATTCTAAAGTATTAGTGCCACATTCAGATTTTAAATGATTGACCCGGCCCTCAATTGCACCATTTCTGCCTGCTGTGATGTCTTGTACAAAGGAAACACAGTGTCAGCACCAGCACTGCATGAAGGGCAAAATGACTGACTGATGAGTCCTGCTGGGTTGGACCTCAACTGATACGGAGGTGAGATCCCATGGATCCTTCCGTCAACAGGACTGTGAGGGGAGGTGGAATGGCTGGAATGAGAAGCTGTGTTCCGCGTAATGAATAAACAAAGGCTTCGCCCTTCTTTGACCTATATTTGATAAGAAATAGGTTTATAAGACTTTCATCATTATTTATTTAGCTTGCCACTAATGCACATCCATATAACTATACATCCGGTAACACAGCAACAGTACTCAGCTTGAGGATGTTTTATAGCAAAAACAAAAGCAATCTGTATTTTCTTGAGACTCAACCGAGTTAGGTTCCAAAGTTGTTTTTGCAACAAGACGTCTTCGGAAAATCAGCAACTGATGACTCGCGGGTAAAAAAAGTAAGAGGCTCAGTGTCAGAAGACTCAGATCCTTTCATTACTGAAACCGTTGGGAATTAAAGAGGAATTAGTGACTTTTATCTTTCTGTATCCTTTATGTTTATGTGACTTCTGTCAGAATTACACCGCTTGAAAAATTAAGTGATCACTTAAATCACACATTGGGTCTCAATTAAGTATATTAAAGATCAAAATCTTTAAAGTATATTTTGTAATTAGTTAAGATCAAAATGACAATTTAACGGTCAATGGAAACTAAAATTACCAACCAATTGATGGATGGATATTAACTCACAACTAAAATCAAAGTAAACAATCACATGCTGTTTCAATTCACTGGCGTGAATTTCTTCACAGGAACACATAACGAGACTCAGTAATGTGTTCGGTCCCCACGTACCTGTATGAACTCCCGAAGCTCCTGAATAGACAGCGGATGGTGTCCTGGGAGATCTGGATCAGGGCATCCGTGAGTTCAGTTTGGTCAGAAACATGCACAACAGAAGCCTGCTGGTGGTAATGTTGTAGGGCACTGGCAGTGCTCCTTGTGTAATGGCCTCCTGGTATCTCCTCCATGATCCTGAGACTGTCCTGGGAGACGCAGCAAACCTTCCTTCGACAGCGCATATGGATGGATGAGGCGGGACTACCTGTGCTACTGTGATGATCTCAGCATGATAATATAAGTATGATCAACTCAGTGTGAGACTGTCTCAGTGTAATAATCTCAGTGGGATCATTTTAGTTTGATAATCTCAGTGTGATAATCTCAGTGTTATTATCTAAGTGTGATAATCTCAGTGTAATACTGTCTCAGTATGATACTCTCACTATGATAATCTCAGTGTTATTATCTAAGTATGATCTTCTCGGTGTAATACTGTCTCAGTATGATACTCTCAGTGTGGGAAATTAGGCAGAGAGACTGAGAGCATGAAAGAAAGAGAGTGTAGACAGATAGATAGAGAGGTAGATAGACAAGGAGAATGTGAGTGTAGACAGATAGATAGAGAGGTAGATAGACAAGGAGAATGACAATGTAGAATTGAGACAGAGAGACGTAGAGGTACAGAAATCTAGAGAGGTAGAGGGATGTAAAGGGATAAAGAGGGAGGAAGAGGTATTAGAGAGACATTGTCGGGATAGATGGAGGAGAACTACATTGAAGAACAGGCTGGGGTTTAAGAGGGGCGTGGTCATACAGATGTGAATGCTACGATTTTCATCTTTAAGATTAATGGTTGCTAGTGCAGCTGTTGCTCCTCCTTTCCAGGGTTTGGGATTCTCCACACATGGTCATTTATGGATCAGTAGAGCACATTTAGAGAGAAATCTACTGCAGTAGCATATGTGTGATTACAGACCACCAAAGATGGTGAAATATTCTGAAGATTTTTTATGAGCCAGGACAAGAGTGAACGACCAGCTAAATGTGGAAATGAATGAGGCATGCCGTTCTCATTAAAAGTCGCTGTTTAGTGTTTTGGATCAACACGTTTGGATGACATTAACAGTATTTTGGGATATTACAGACCTAATCTAAATCTCCCATTACACACGCTGGGTACAGACAAGGTTCTAACACTATTCTAAATCATTTAAATCGCCTTATCTTTTCTCAATTGAGTTTGCCAGGCTTAATGGACCTGTATAGCATAGCTGTGTGTTTCTAAATAAAGAAAGTAAGTTCTTGTTTAATTTGTTTCAATGACATCTCATAATCTTGGTAGTTTCAACAGTTCAAAGCCATTCTAGTTTACTCCTTCTAGTCAAGTCTTCCGAAACAGTTTTTTTTAACAGGTTGTTATAATCGTTGGCTATACACAAATCCCCCAAACACCCAACACAGCCCACATTGCACTCTAAGTATCTAGAAGCAAACGCTTAAAGGTGCTTAGAAGATTTTAAAAAGCATCCAGGTCTGATAATCCCATCAAACATGCAGATAGAAAATTCCAAGCAGTTAGTGGACCCAGTCTGCTCCGTCCGATTGGGTTCTCTCAGATATTAGCAGATCATCTCCTGAAGGTTTTCAGGCAGACAGACGGGTTAGAGATCAGGAGTTCAGGCAGACAGACGGGTTAGAGATCAGGAGTTCAGGCAGACGGGTTAGAGATCAGGAGTTCAGGCAGACAGATGGGTAAGAGATCATTGGCTCCATCAGATACAATCACCAATGTAATCTCTTGTGGATGGACTTCGTTAACATAAATGGTAAGATAGATCTGTCATAACACAACTCACTATTCTAAGACGTTACCATATTTTTATCAATCCATCAAATACATTTTATAATGCCCATGGAAATAATGCCCTAAGGAAAACTACTTATTTGGGACATAAGATATGAAGAATCCTAAAGATCACCTGGCCTCAGAGGGATATTTATTATTATTATTTATTATTTTAGGGGGGGAACGGGGGGAGTATATTTGTCACAAACCTTTGTGTACAACAAAAACAATGGAAACTTTTTACAAGTCTTTGTACTCAAGCATATGGATACAAGATGTAAATGAGTGCTCGACCTATTAGGCGAGACCGTGATGAACAACACAAAGAGTCTTCTAACCACGAGCGTGACGGACGCTCCGTAAGATCTGACGGAATCTGTTTGGAACGTCTTGCTTTCCCACCCGGTGCCTCAATCTCAGGTTGAAACTTGCATTAATTATGCTCCACCAGCGCCCTGAAACCCCTCCCCCTTTCCGCTTCCTGAGCCCCCGTGTTCTGGCATGTTGACTCAGTGCCCTGTGCCAACCATCACCGCCACAGCCTCCCTCCCTCCCCCACTGAAAGCCTCAAGTCCCACTGGTAATTTATCAAGGCATTTGGACAACGGTCCTCACCCCCTCTTGCCCCCCCCCAACCCCCCCTCTTCTCCCCTCCCGTTGCAAAAGCATGATTTCCAATTAAACCTCCTAACTGCGAGGTTAAGAGCCAATTTCATGCACCTTACTCTTCATTAATAGGTGATGGACCCACACCCATCTTTCTTTCAGGCTCCTAGATCTTCACTTTCTCTCTCTGTTAAAATCTTCCTCCGCACCTACTCCTCTGCCTCCCTCCTTCCTTTATACGCTCCTCTCTCTATTTTTCTCCCTCTCTCCTCCCTCTCTCTGTCGTCTCCCACTTGGGCCATGTTCAGATACTAGACAAGGTAAATGTATTGACCACAGGCAATCCAATCTATTACATTCCTCCCATTCAATCTCCTTTCTTCACTCCCCGGACTGCGTGCGAGAACCTTAACAAAGGAGTTTGTTGGTCTCAGCCATTTTCAACTCACAACATGCCAGTGATGTCCTGGCTCCACACGGGGTACAAAGAACTTTCAAAGTAAGGGGATTAGTAATGATTTGAAACTACAAAAAGCACGAGTATGTTTTACACCAGCTTATGTACTAACCCACACAGCTTAGTGTCATAGGGGGACTTTAAATCATCTATGAATGGCGCTCATGCTCTGAGAAATGATTGACTGTTGATAGTGGATGGTCCTTATATACGTGTTTGCTAGCATCATGGAAGTGTGCTACACTTATGGAAGTATTATTTCTCCCACTCTCCTCACCCTCTCTGTTGACTGTTGCTGAATTACCACTCAGAACATCACAGACATCATATCAATATTACCATATTATCTTGTGTCTGCAAAACACAGTTTCTGTCTTGACTACACTCTAAGTACACTACGTGTAGATAAGTGTTATGGTACTGGTACAATTTTTCTCCACGTGGATTCTCACAATTATTTTTACTATTTATCTACCCCTTAAACAAAGTTAAAAGAAAAACACGATCCGAACAGTGGCTATTCATTTTAGTTCATTCATTAGTAACAAAGTGGTTGAATAAGCAGAGGCATTTGTCAAGTCTTGTTCCTTATGAGAAATGGACATTCCTGAAGGCTCTCCTGGACAGAGGGGAGGATTAATTTGTGTTTTCGGAGCGGAAAGAGGAACATTGATCTAGCCACGCAACAAAAGACTGGAGGATTAATGACATGAGCAGCTTGTTATTCATTTAGATTAACGGAGACGAACTCAGCATCTCCGACAGGCCGACATAGGGTCTAAGGAAGGAAGTCGGTTGGTGTTACTATTGAATACATCGAGATGTTTCCTCGAGGATGGGAAGAATCAGCAAAAAAACATGCCTACAAAAAAGGTTCAAGTAAGACTGGCAATTAACTTTGTGTTCATTTTTTGTTCTAGCGTAATTTGACCAGGTATGTATGCTAAGAAAATCAACCTGGGAGCACCTAAATTGAACTGTCTTGACATTGTATAGAGGAGAGTCACAGGGAACAAACACAATGCCAGCGGAGTCCTGGTTGACATTTATTAAACAACCGTGGCAGAGGAAACAACACATATAACCCCACTGGGCAGGAACTGCGTCCCGATATATTCCTCCCTCTTCTTCCACTGTTGCCCAGAGCTGGTTTTCTGGTGCCTTTATTCCTCCCCCTGACGAGGCCTGATTGAGGAAATGTGTGCCTCATCAGGGGTTGTGCAGCATTCAGTGGGCCTTTTTACCGCCTCAGGCCTGGGCTCTGGGCCGACCCTGATGGGAGAGAGAATGCATCCACACAATCGGTTCAAATGTGTTCAAATGTGTTTCCTAACCTGCCATGATTAGACAGACCAAATGGACGAGGGAGGCTGAGGTAAGTGATTAATCCTAGTTTGGAGTTGTTCATTAAGGATTCAGGCCTGTGGTTTGACTGAAATCCATTCAGAATGGTTTGTCAAAGGTTTGGAAAACATCTGGAACGAGCATCAAGACATTTGTTGCGTGTGCTTGAAAGAGGCATTGCTGTCAATTGTGATTTTGCCAGAGTCCCTTTGAAGTCATTTTGGATAAGAGCGTCTGCCAAATGATTCAAATATAAACGACGCGTTCGCCTGTCTGCATTTGTCTGGCCAATTCTCTTTCAAACAACAACAGACACTTTCTCTTTCCAGCTTTCCCCCTGCAACATGCAGTCATTAATTGGTTGTAAGTGCGAGAATGATCTTCAGGAGACAAAGTACATTTTGCTAAATTAATTTGCATTATTCTCTATAAATTGTACAATTCTTTGCTTAGTGGAAAGTCGTCTTAACAATCATCATTTGAGAATCCGCCCAGCTTCTGCAGGTGCATCTTATCAAATTCCTCTGGTGCTGCGTTCAAGAGCGCTTAGGTGCCCGGTGCTTTCAGATTGTTGTAAATGGGTCACTGCTCTTCTGTAGTGTGGAAAAGTCCCCTCTTGTCCAAAAGCTCCTGGTCAGGAACCACTTGGTCATTGTGGCAGTTAACACCGGGGTTAATATTAGAACATGCTTATGTTTCTTTCTTAATGTGTTTGCCAGGGACAAACAAAAGGCCTGTATTTCTTCTCAATTATGATATCTTTACATCTAATGCAGACTATTATATATATACATATATTACAGTATATTATATCTATACATCTAATACAGATTATTATATATACATCTAACACAGTCTATTATATCTATACATCTAACACAGTCTATTATATCTATACTTATAATACAGTCTATTATGTCTATACATCTAATACAGACTATTATATATATACATCTAATACAGTCTATAATATCTATACATCTAATACAGTCTATTATATATATACATCTAATACAG
>JACXGK010014351.1:0-11675 GCA_016801125.1 Novumbra hubbsi
GGGGGGGGGGGGGGGGGGGGGGGGGGGTTCCGGTTCCGACGGAAATAAGCTGCCATTTGGGACGTGGAGAAGGTGTGGAGTCGCGCGCTAAGCGGCTGCTGCATGTGAGAGGGGATTTAACACCAATTTCCAATATTATTCCTAAAGCTCCATCGGAGGCCCTCAAGGGAAAGGAGTTAAGAAGGGGAGGAAGGTGGAGGCTTGGATGGCATGAATAGAACAGTATTTAGAGCAGAGGGGGGGGGGGTTGAGAGAGATTGGTTAGGCTGAGACGGTGTGTCCAACCAACAGGACAAGAGGAAAAGTGGGAAGAAGCATAGAGGCATGAGAGAGGGGTTGGAATAATTGTACTGTTGAAAGAGTTTCAGGATTACTTTCTTCGCCTTGGAAGCAGTGTTCGGCAGGCAGGGATGAGGGTACTGTGGGGAAAAAACTGAGGGAAAACGCTGTGTACATCTTGATGTAGGCGTGGGCGAGGGACACTGTACACCTCCACCATTCGATAATTCCCTCAGGTTGTTCGTTTGTCCAAATGGTATGTTTGTTAACAGGTCTCGTTACTCTGCTGACTTTAACTGAATGGCAAATGAACGTGCTTGGTGTTGAAGGGCTGGTACGTTGTACGTGGGATGAGCGTGAGAGGACAGAGGGAAGGCTTGACGCACGGCAGCAAATCAATCCGAGGCAGCCGCAGTCTATCAGCCGTGCCTGTCTAGAATGGAGTGGCCTACTTAAGATAGCCGTCTAAGGCTAGGCTAAACTAGTCGGCATTGCATGTTGGACTTTCTCTCCGAACACATACAATTAGATGAAACACCAGTCCAGTTATCTGTTGGTGTGATTTTTGAATCCAACTCCTTCCTACTGTTTCTGCTAGAATGTATTTTCATTACTGTGTTCTATTGTCAGTTGTGAACTCTCAATCCACTAGATAGCTAACGGCAGTTTTGTTGCTGTAATGATTGTGCCCGTTCGTGAAAGTGAGTTGACAGAAAGAGGATGGTGATGATTACATCACGGATCGCTGGGGATTTTCCTCAGATACTTTGCTCTTCCCAGTTTAAGAAGCTGCCCAACCTCATCTCAGCTCACCACATCCACCTTTAACAAATAGTTTGTTCATCCAGGATGCAGGGCTTTTATCAATTTGCACATCTACCACAATTAATACATAAGATATATCAGATAAATCTGAATATTGATCATGAATAAAGTCAAGTGTTAGCAATAATACAACAGTTTAGGCGAGCCGCTGTGCCCCTGGTGAAAAGGGTTTCATACAGGCAGAACTAAAATCCCAAAGAGCACGCTATTGTAGCACTGGATCTTAGGAAGAAACCTAGAGAGGAGCCCAGCTGGTCCTCCTCTGGCTGTTTGGAGGTTGTGAGAGCACATGGACCTTTTTAAGGCCAAAGCATTCATCAAGATACCAGTGGCTCAAACGGCTACCCACTCCACGAGAGTGAATGGCTGTCGGGCTTAAATAAACAAGCCTCCGGTGATATCTACAGGGTTTTTTCCTTCCCACAGTGGGGAGAAAGCCTGCCGGTGGTCCAGTTGCGCCGGGCTCCTACAGTCTAGACTCGTGTCTGGGATGTGTGTCAGTCGTGGCTGAGTTGGTCCGATTGCTCTACTGTTACCTACCTAATGGTTGCCGTGTCAACCCGAACCGCACCCGTCCCCCAGTGTCGATGAATCATCCACCCCAGACGAGTCACGGCACGACCTACGTCGCCCCCGCCTCAGGTGGCGTCTGAGTGTGTGCGGCAGTGGGGGGGGGAAGCCTCGCTGATGAAACTCCCCCCCTGGGAACTGTGGCACCGGGCAGGTTCAGCCTATAGCCAGTGTGGAGGATGAGGGAGTTGCATGTGTACGCAGTGACAGTATAAGATACTGGGGAGCTCTCAGCACTTCTTTAAGTACTCACGCTGAATGTAGTGAGGCTTAGACTGTGTATGTACACAGACACTCCCCTGAACTCATCCCCCCCCCCCACCCCCCTCTCTTGGTCTTGTTCACTCTCTTTCCTGCGAGTTGTCCTTAATACGGTGTACATCAGCCCCCGGGTACAGAGGGATACAGATAATTCGAGCCAATTGCTAATTGTTTAAATCATGTGTCTAATGGTATACTCTGGGACGGGGGTTTTAAATGGGAGCAATTAAAGGGTGTATGAGACTCGTTATTGGTGTCTTTGGTGTCTAAGACCGGCCTGAGGGTGGAGGGATGTTGGTCTGGTCTCTGTCATCATATCCTTTCTGTCCCCTCCCCCCCCCCCGTCTTGCCCTCCTTTCTTCTCCTCCCCCCTTCCTTCCACTCTCCCTACTTTAATCAATCCCCGGCGTGCTTCCTTATCACTTTCTGTCTTTTAATCTTGCAGTATTTCTAGACTCTCTGTCCGCGGTTCCAGAGGCGTTGGGATACTGTGTTCATTTGCCTACATTTGAATCCCCTAATAAGGCTACTTGGAGAAGGTTCTTTAATCTCTGGAGGAATGGGAGAGTTCCCCTTCTCTCCGAGCTGGACTGGACGGCGGGGAGGGGAGAGGGAACAATCGCTCGAAAGCCGAAACAAAGACGGCCTTGTTCACACTGTGCTGGGCAGTCCTCTGCACTTTCCCTCTTTCTTTTCCTCCCTAACCCTTTCTCATTCGCTTTCTGCACCCTTGTCATTTGTTTGCTTGTTAGGGTCACAGTGATGTCCTCTGTCTGTTTTGTGTGTGTGTGTGTATGTATGTGTGTCTCATGGCCTGTTAGCATTCTGTAGGATTAGGTGAGTGTGTGTTTGATCCCCTAACCCCGCCCGCATTCCAGACCTGCAGGTTCTTCTGTAATCTCTCCTGTGATTCTGCCATGTGCTTGGCGTCTGAGTGCCAACGGAATAGGAAGTCGCCACAATCGACACGTCTTCTGAATAAGGGCCCCGTGGTTCAGTGTTTCCCCATCGTCATCCACACATAGTTATACTGACTGACGCCAGGTGAAGACTTGCTGCACCCTGTCTGTCCCTGGTCCCCGGGAGAGGGAAGAGGAAGTGATACACCACAGACAATTACATTTGCATAACGCAAGTGCATAATCATTGCGTGCGTGCGTGTGTGTGTGTGTGTGAATCTAAGGTGTCCTTGTAGAACCCAGTGTCCTATTGGTTTTAATCCATCCGAAAGTTCCATCCCTCCAGCAGACTATGTAGAATGGGTCTGTCCTGCTGTGGGGTGGGGTCTCGCACAAGTGGCCTGGGGGTAACCTGGAAACAGGAGGTTCTCCACGTGGTTAGGATTCCTCAACCTCTACAGGTGAGTGTGAGTGGACAGGGGAGAGTAAGAAGGAAGAATTATCGCTGTTTGGAAGAGGTGGCCAAGTGTCAGGGGGTTGGACCAAGAGATGAGAGGACAACAGAGGGTGAGACAAGTACAGAGAGGGAGGAAATTGGCATGGGTGACTATTTGTCCAGAATTGAGAGGAAATCAAATGGTCAGCATTACTTTAGATGAGGGAACACACACACACACGGTTAACACTCGTCACGCAGCAAAATAACCTTACAACGCTCAGCCCGGAATATGGTGAGTGCTGGGCCGAACACACACACTTGCACACACACACACTCACACAGACCCTATGAAGACCCTATGAAGGCATTTTAAGGCACATTGTGGGTGGGGTCAGGGACTGTGTGTGGGCATTTGTGTGTACGCTGCAACAGAACCGCTCTTTGGTGCACAGGGGATTTCACGGGACAGTTACCAAACTAAATTCGGGAACTGGACTCCAGCAGTCGACAACACAGTCCCAGAGAAAGCTGCCTCTGTGTTTTCCACATAATGGTTTCTCAGAGCGAACACTTGGGCTTTTGTGAGGATTCTGGAGTGTTTATGTTAGGGAAAGTTCTGAACTGATTCACCGCGGAAAGGTGTAAATGTGCACAGCTAACTCATCAGGTGCGGGACAAAAAAAAGACATGGTGGAAATGACGAAGAAAGTCCCCAGCGCAGATAATGGTCCAACAAGAACCTGCCTAAGATTCGTTTGTGCGTTTTATCTTGTTAAATATCTTGGAGCATTATCATGCTGAAACAACACATCAAGAGAGCACCGTTAAGGTGATTGAAATGCTTCTATACGCTTCCCTCACTTACTGAATCTGGGCTCTGTCTGTGCGTGACAGGTTAGACTGAGAGGTTGTGTGGAGATATAAGCTGTCTGACTACTGTGTTCACATTACACAGGCGCCATTCTCCAGTGGAAGTTGTAAAGCTGTTGAAATTATTACGCAAAATAAGAAAAATATTTTGATTGTTTTATTCGCTCTGTTGAAGAATGAAAGGCCCCGAACAGCTGAGACAGAAACTCACAGCCGGTAGCTATCAATCTGGTTCAGATATCTCCGTGTAGAAGTTGCCCTTAGGCACAGATCTAACATCAGCTTACATACCATCTGTGAAGCTGGAGTCTGCGATATGACTCGTACGCAGTGAATCGGAAATTAGGTCAATTTCCTTCACAGTTTCCTCCACAACTTGATGCGAACGGGGTCACACAGGGTCAGTATGACATCCGTATATTACTTTTGTCTATGGGGGGGATGGACAACTCTATTCGAAATAAATGTAAAGAAGTAAGTTAAATGGTTTGTTAAGAAAAATTATAATAACTACATGGATTTTAACTCTCATTCAAAGGAGTCAGTACTGTCCCTGGTTGCATGTTTTCAAGTATTTTTCAAGTTTTACAAAACCTCTAATATCGACGGTTATTTACTGAGATCTCTGTGAGATTGTCTTTCAGTAACTTCTTTCAATCCCTGGGTTAAACAGTTTCCTCACTGAGATAGCAGCACTTTAGTTTAGTTCCCACAGGGCTGGTCCAGGACCAGACCCAAGTACAGAACGGTGTGTTCCTCTAGAACTCCTGTAATGCCCCTGCTAGTGGCAGGACATCCCATAAGTGCCACTGTTCTGAATGACGTCCCTAGACCCACTCAGACTGTCTGTGTTGTGTTCTCTCCACAACGTGAGTAAGTATCCTGTCCCCCGTCTCCCGTGAAACCTCTTAGGTCAAGTCATGATATTCTCCGTCTTCACGGCTGGTTAACATCGGCCCCCCCAGGAGGGACCATAATCAGGGTCAGTTAGGCCTGTAATGGCTCCCTTGGTGCCCCCCCCCCCCCCCCACATAGATCGGTCTTAGCCTGGTTCCGAAACGGTCTTAGCCTGGTTCCAAAACTGTCTTACGCCCTGTTCACACAGGACTCATGTTAATAGAGGTTTTGTTCAATGTGTAGGCTTGCTGCCCAGAATGGATACATCCATAGTGTCGTTCGCACTGCACATGTTGTGTGTTTTTCTTGTCGGAGAAGCAGTGCTGTTCTACCTGGCATAATTCTATGCGTACATTCCATGCGTTGTGTCCTCCTGAATGCACCCGAGGAGAGGAGTGTTTGTCTGCTCTTTTGCCATAGACCCACTATTCAATAGGCATCTTCAGAACCTCGGCAACATGCCACAACACTCTCTTCCATCTGTCTCTCTCTCTCTCTCTCTCTCTCTCTCTCTCTCTCTCTCTCTCTCTCCATCTTTCCCTATCTCTATCTTTCCTGGTCCTTTTGAAGTGCACTTGACTGTTGCCCTCTGCCATGAACTACCCCTATTCAGTAGGCAGGGATTAGAGGTAGAAAGGGGTGTTTGCTGCATTCATACACATCCATTTGAAGAAGTTATTTTATCGGGCTTGTCAAACTCACTGATCCACATCTCTACATCTAAGGGGAGGTGGAGGAGCGGGTGAATAGATTTTCCTCCCTCTTGTATATTTAGTAGGAAGTACAGGATGAGGATGAATAGGAATGTGAAAGAGGGAACAGGAATGCTTAAGTAGGACTGAATGACTTTGTGCTCAAAGAAGATCATAGGTTTTCTTCTTTAGAGGGAGATTGTTATTAAATGTTGTAAATCCTAATGTCTTCATGTCATGTTTGTTAATTTTTTCTTTAGTAGTTGAATCCCCTCAGGGCCTGTCTGTGATTACAGGAATACAAAAAGATAAAAGAATTCATATAATTATTTGAATTGTGACATGAAACGCATTTTCCTTTCACTCTCTTTCCACACAATTTTTTTTCTTCTTTCTCTCAATCCTCTCTATCTCTCTCTCCCCCTTCCCCTAGCATCATTATCCCTCCCTCCTTTCTCTTCCCCTTCAACCTTCTCTCACTCCTTTTCTCCCTCATTCACTCTCCGCCAAATCACTAGAAGCCACATGGAAGCCTCGCCCTCCTCACGCTCTCTTTGCCACCATCCATCAACTGTCGGTGTGATAGTGATCTGACCTTGTCTCACCACCATATCACTATCCCAATCTAAATGAGGTTCTGGCATGCAGCAGTTTGTTTGGAGTGGGAGGTGTACTGCTGTGTCTGTAGGAATGGTTCCTTAAGTGTTTTTGAAGCCGAGGATTCTTTTTAAGGTGGGACTTCTCAGAAGAAAGGAAGTGGCTATTGCTCACTTAAAATATCATGGAATCATTGCTTTCATTTTACTCAGTTGTGTTCTTTTCACCCCACTCCTGCTTCTAATATGAAATGTTTGTCCTGTTACCGAAACTGCCATTGTTTTTCTTTAAAACTCACCCAGATAATAACTAAAATTAGCTTTTTCCTGTATAAACTATAGCTGTAATCTAGAGACGTGCTTTCTGATTTTGAAAACACTTACAGAGGACAATAGCAGTGCCTAATAACTGATGAGGCAGAGTCTAGACAGGGCTGGTGAGTACAGATATTTCTATGACAGATGTGTTTTTGTGGTTGTACTTCCTTTTTGATTTCTGATGACCTAAGATTCTTTACCTATATGAGTTTGAATTCAATCTTTTCCTTGCTGAATATTATGCCCTTAAAATAAAGGTTTATTTACATCATTACATCAGTCATTTATGTTGCCATATTGAACACAAATGTACATTAAGAACAAAAAGGTCATGAAATCAATACATTTTTTGAAGCGTTTTCATTTGAATTAAATTCAAACCACTTCTCGGTTTCCATTGTGGTGGTGTTTTACTGCACTTGTCAACATGTTTCCGTAAATGAAATTAGTATTTTAGAATGTATTTACCTTCAACCCGAAATGACCTCTTACAAACATTCATCTGATACGCAAATATAGACATTGGGCACTTTATGACAAAATTTGGTAGAAGTACCTGACACGACAACAAACAAACATAGATAAGACGTTTGTTACGCATTCAATGAGAAGCAAAGTTTGGTGGTCCTGCGACATAATCCACCTCCTTCAGAGCACATGAATCCAGCCCATAACAGAATAAAAAAAACTAATAATTACACACACACACAGATAATACAATGACACATTTAGAGAAATCTAAATATTTTCAGTAAACAAATCCCCCCCCCCCCGTCTGGTTCTCTAGAGATGGCGTGGCTGTGGGTTCTGGCAGCCATCTTGGCGACGTCGTCTCTCTCCCTTGGCTCCACCCTCGACGACTCCCAACTCCCCCTGTGGCACTTCTCCACCAAGTCGTTGATCAACAACGTGGTCCGGGACCCGAACACGGGTCGGCTGTACGTGGGCGCCGTCAACGCCCTCCACCAGTTGAACCAGTCCCTTCACCGCGAGGCCTTCGCCAGTACCGGCCCGAGGAAGGACAACCGCCTGTGCACCCCGCCCGTGACCACGTCCTGCGACGAGGCGGTGGACACGAACAACCACAACAAGTTGCTCCTCATCCACCCGTCCAAGGACATCCTCATAGTGTGCGGCAGTCTGTTCAGGGGGATCTGTTCCTTGAGGAACCTGTCCAACGTGGACCAGCTGCTCTACTTCAGCGACACCAAAGGGGAGAAGACGTACGTGGCCAGCGCTGAGGAGAGCGTGTCCGTCGTCGGCGTCATGTCCTATTACGCCAAGGACGGCGGGAACTTCACGGTTTTCCTGGTAAGTGCAACGGGCCACGACGTGTCGGGGGCCGGCGTTTTGAAAGATGCCCGCCTGTCGGTTGTGGAAAACACACGAACGCTTTTGCGCTGACTGGTTGTTCGGTCTGAGTGAACTGTATGTGAGTCTACACGGTAAACTTGCCTGATTGGTGAAATCCAGATAGCTTTGGAAAAAAACTTCACATTGAATGAAACAGGATCTCTGGTTTATGTACTGCAACCTGGTCTCTAGGATCTGTCTTACCAAGTTTAGGCCACTGGCCACGTAAAATTGAATTTACATGGGATTATTAACTTGAACCGGATTGAAACTATTGGAAGAGCTGGGTCATTTGTTCTGCCTCTTCCGTAGGTGGGTAAGGGCTATGGCACCCATGACAGCACCAAGCTCATCAGCACCCGGATCCTCCAGGACCATCAGGAATGGGTCGTTTTCGACAATATCATTGAGGCCTCGGCTGTCCAGGCTAACCCCTTCTCCCAGCGCTACCTCCACGACTTCAGACACGTTTTCAAGGTAGTCTTTAGGATTCAACTCTTGGTAATAACCATAGAGCTGACCTGTTCTCAAGTTTGTCCCCTTGAGCCATGGTTTCCCTCTATACCATTCACTATGTTTTACCAGAACCCTATTGCCACCGGTCCAGTTAGTAATGTTCCATTCAGGGGAACGTGTTGCGGTGTGGAGTAGAACCAAATGCAGACATTTAAGTAAATGGTGATTTAATCCAATAACACGAAAACAAACTACACGGACTGTACACGTAAATGAAAGGACCTAACCAACATAAAACGAAGTACAAAGAAACGTGTAGAGTATTCACATGATTTGGAACTAAAACAGAGACAAACCGTGAAGTTGTGGAACACAAACAATCAACCACACCTATTGTGTGGCTGATGCCTAGCCTAAGTAGGCTCCCCAATCAGAGTCAACTGAACACAGCTGCTCTGACTGGGGAGCCCACAGCGGCATAGAGAGGGCTAGAGGCCTCTCTAACAGACATGCCCTGACTGAGAGCCCCAAAGCATAGAGGAGGCTAGGGGCTCCCAGCCAGGACATGACAGAATGTATATTTTTATATAAAAATATATATATATATATATACACACACACACAGACATATATACACATACAGACACACATACATTTTTGTTTGTATTTTTGAAACCAGCTTTAGATACCCCCATAAGGTGTTGTAGTACATACTGTGTCAATGAATTCATTTCTCCTCTCTGTGTTTCTCCTCCTTCACCTGGCACCTGGCCTGAACTCCGTCTTTAAGGACGATGGCTTTGTCTACTTCCTCTTCTCCAGAACCCTCAGCGCCCAGGACTTGGGAAGCAAGAACTTCACGTTCATCTCCAGAATGTGTGAGAACGACCACAACTACTACTCATACACCGAGCTCCAGCTGAACTGCAGTGTGGGTAATAAGTACAACAAGGCCCAGGCGGTTTACGTCTCTCTCCCAGGAGAAGCTCTGGCCAGGAATTTGAGCTCGTCCGGCCAGTACGGACATGTTCTAGCCACGGACAAGGTAATCGGCTCCTTGATTATGCCACCGCAGCTATTAAACCACATGTCTTCTATCAGACCGACCCGCTTACAGGCAAGACGCTTTTGAAACCAGCTTGGTGTTCTTCTGGGCGTGTGTTTCTTTGGCCTATCAGGTGGTGTTCGTGGTGTTCAGTTCGGACGAAAGCAGCTCCAGTTCGGCGCTGTGTCTGTACCCACTGAAGGCCATCAACAAGAGGCTCCTGGAGGTCATAGATGCCTGCTATAGCAAGAAGGGAAACATCCACAACGTGCCGGCCGTCTACTCTCCCTACTCCAACAAGAAAGAAGACCTGTGCATCGTTTCTAATGAGGCATGTAGCATTGGAATGTAGCATGAGGCATGTAGCATGAGGCATGTAGCATTGGAAACCCCTTTGGTCAAGGGAGGTCAGTTGTGGATCTCCTGTTAGTCAAGTGGCTTGACCTTGTCGACCTCGCCTCTTCTCCCTCAGGAAAACCGAGCGACCAAGTACCGGTGCGGCGCGGAGTTCCTTCCGTCCCCGCTGGCCAGCAGGGTTGAGTTCGCCCTGGCAGCGGAGCCGAAGGCTCAGGCGAGCGGCTTGTGGAGTGCCGTGGCTGTCACCGTGGAAACCGAGCACACTGTAGCCTTCCTGGGGACCGCTAAGGGAGAGGTGCTAATTCCTTATTATACCTGCACCAAACACACACACAGGTCTCTTCAGGGTTGCTCTCTGAACCCCTCGGTGCTGTATTGGCCTCCCACTCTAATGGCACTCTACCGCAGGCAGGGAGGCGTTTGGGAAGCCCGGTTGATCTGTATGATGGTTGTCCGGTCAATGACAGAACTGGTGCATGCAGGTGCTGAAACTCCACCTGTCGGCCAGCCCGGAGGTCTATGGCCGCGCCCCGGGAGAGAACCCTGGGGAGAAAGTCAACAAGAACCTGCTGTTCGACGACGAGCACAATCACCTGTACGTCACCACGGAGACCAAGGCAAGGCTCTTTCATGCGGACCCGGTTGTCGAGCACAGGCGGCGCGCGGGTTGCACACGTTAAAATGGCCGCCGCGTTTCACCCCGTCCTCCCACAGTTGCTCACCTGCCCCTGTGCTGATTGTAGATCACCAAGGTGCCGGTACAGGCGTGCCACCTCAGGACCGACTGTAGTTCCTGCATGTCTCTGAAGGACCCCTACTGTGGCTGGTGCGTGTTGAAGGGCAGGTGCACCCGGAGGAGAGACTGTCCCGGGTCTGAGGAGGAACACGCCTGGCTGTGGAGCCCAGACAAGGAGTGTGTCCAGATCCAGGCCTTCAGTCCACCCAACCTCAGCTGTAGCAAGACTCAGCAGGTAGTGTGTGTGTGTGTGTGTGTTTGAATTAACTGTGGAGGTAAGATCTGAAGTAACTGTGGAGGTCAGTTCTGATGAATTAACTGCACACATTTAAACTGAGGACTGGAATGTAAATTAACCCCCCCCCCCCCAATTTTGCCATAATTTTCTCCAGGAACAAGGGATTTCTTGTTGCATAACCGCCTAACATGATCTGACACACGATTGCGTTGCAGTTCTCTCTCTGGCCTCTGTCTTGCCGTTCCTTGCTGCTGTTCATTGTTTCTGCACTCACTCTCCTGTTACACCCGCCCACTCTTTCTTCAACCATCTCTGTCCTGTCCAGGTGGAGATAGACATCCCTGCGCTCCCCAGGATTGACAGTTCGTATAATGTCGAGTGCACGTTTGACTTAAGTACTAGGACTTACCGTGATCGTGCTGCAGTGACTGGCAAGAAGGTCACATGTTTACTCCCTGATCCTGTAGACATCCCAGCTACACCTGACAAACAGGGTGAGTCCTAATCCTGGTGTTAAGTAGTACATATTTAAACACTCATTTATTCCTTGGGCGGTGGAACTACTGAACGCGTCTTAAGTGTTCATGTGAACATTCTTAGCGGCTATTTATTTTCTTGTTCTTTGTGGACAATTAGTAACATTGGGAACGTTCTGTGAGGTTGTGGTCAGAATACGTTTCAAATTGTGGTCAGTGTGTATGTCAATTGAGTCAATATCTAATATTCTGTGTTGTGGTCAGTGTGTATGTCTATTGAGTCAATATGTAATATTCTGTGTTGTGGTCAGTGTGTATGTCTATTGAGTCATTATGTAATATTCTGTGTTGTGGTCAGTGTGTATGTC
>JACXGK010014352.1:0-11675 GCA_016801125.1 Novumbra hubbsi
CCTCCTCACTGGGCACGGCGCCTGGGGAGTGAGGAGCTCCGTGCCTCAGGTCATCTCTCCCAGGATCAGAGCCTCCTCACTGGCCACGGCGCCTGGGGAGTGAGGAGCTCCGTGCCTCAGGTCATCTCTCCCAGGATCAGAGCCTCCTCACTGGGCACGGCGCCTGGGGAGTGAGGAGCTCCGTGCCTCAGGTCATCTCCTTCTTCTGCTCTGTTTGTGGAGCAGCGCCATTTTTCTAGCATATGTCCGCATTTGCACTTCAGTTGCCCAGATTCTGGGTCAGTAGTGTGGGTGTCAACGTTGTTTTGTCACGCACACAGTGTCGTGCGGAGATATGGTAATGCTGCTATTGTTTCTATATTAACATGTTGCCTCACAGTTTATCGTAACAAGTTAACATGCATTTTGCTCAAATGTATCCGCCGTCTGGCAAGCTCAGTCTATCACATTCGAATGCGCTTACAATTATTTGTTTGTAGCTACATTAAGGTGTTTTCAATTCCAAAAATAAAATTGCCTTGCTGGCTGGCAGTATGCATACGCAACAATCAATCCTCTAGGAAGCAGGGCAACATAATCCACGCTTGGCTCGCCAGTTACCATGGCAACCTGGGCAGAGGCCTACCTTGCCAGAGCGTTCTGCTTGTAGCCTACGCCAGAGTTTCTGTTTTCACAAAAACCCTGTGGGAACATTTAGCCCTTGAATTGTTTCCCCCTCTGGTGTGGCTGGTGGAAAGCGCTCATTCACCCCAGGTAGGTTAGTTCTCATTTGCTTCTCCCACTATTCTTTAGTCACCCAGCTGTAAGAGCCCCTTCCCTTGCATCCTCTGGGATAATGACCACCTGTGAAAAAGAAGGACACTTGCGATGAAGCTTGGCTCTGACTGATTATACACTTTCACCAAATCTCCCCCTGGCATTTTAGGCATTTCAGCACAAAAGCTGCTTTTTGCAACCCTGGAAGGAAAGACATTATGAAATCTCTAGGATACCTTTTAAGACTCTCTTTTCTCCCCAGCAACACCTGTCAGTTCTCCCATTCTTGTCTCCATTATTTACCTGTCAGTCATATTCTCCACAGGCATTCATATATCAACCAGACCCCTTGTATGTTTGGAATAAATCCAGTCAGACCTACTCATTTTGGCATTCATAAACTAGCCACAAATAGCCAATGTTATCACCAGTTTCTAAATACACCAGTCCAAAAGGCTATTTCCACGTAATGCTGTTAGAAATTAAACTCACTTTATCAGTGTGTCAAGTTTTGCCAGTGCAGTGTTTCTCAGGCTTCACTGAAATTAGACCAAAGTGAATTGATGGGGTTTTTACCCCTGACGCAGCATATTGCATATTTCAGTCAAGACATGCTGATCTGCACACAGTATCTACAGCAGATTTTCCGAGCTCTGCAGTAGAAGGTTGCATTGCATTAGCCTGCAGCCAGTGGCACTCAAAGCCAGAATTTCCATTCCCTTTACAACAGTCGGGGCTGCTGAGGCATACTATATGTCTGAAGCAGGCGTTGTAAATCTCTATGAATACACCGACTCAAACGCTCTATTACCATGGTCAATCCCGCGGACTGACATTTTTTTGGGTATTATGCATCCAGGTGTACTATGTGAAATGTAGCTTGCCTGCGAAACGCTTTCCGATATCCTGGCATACCAATTGGGAGGCAGCAGCTCAGCATTTTGCTGTCAGCCCCGGAGATTATACAGTGCAGTGTAGCTTAGGATCCAGTGTGAGCAGACTGCTGAGTGCCCTCCAAAGGGGATTTGAACCATGCCTCCAGAGGAAGGGTATGATTAGTATGGGACGAAGTGTACATCCCGCTCCTCATACAGACATTTTGGTGCTCAGACTGCAATAGGCTTCCGAGCAGAGGGGCGAAGGGAAACGCAAACAGGGTCAGAATGTGAGTGGTACAGCGGAGGTGGAAGGGAAAAAATAATGTCATGTCCATAACCCTATTTCCGTGAAGGAGGGAGTGAGGTTGAACGCTAATGGGTTGGCTTTCAAACGCACGCATTCTCTGGAGAAGCTGGTACAATCACAACTTGAGCAGGACCAGGTGAGAGGACAAGTGCTCTGGTCTCTCGGCGAGGAAAAACGCAACTCTACATACCCAGGGGTGCTGCTCCGTTTGGTGAATACCTCGGAAAATAGCACGCCGGAGAGATGACCGGGAAGATGTGGCCGTGAGTGACGGAATACAATATGGAGCAGGACAGATTCAATAGCCCGTCTGTGGAAAAATGCCACCACCTTTAAGTCATCGGTCTGAGCTAGTGATGGGCATCGATTGGGTCTTTTTGAAAGACTCTTTTTGCTGACTTGAGAGTTGTGACTCCTATTTTAGTGACTCGTTCAATTCTGTTGTTTATTCAAATGCCTGACAACAGAGTTTTACTACAACATTGGCAGGACCGAGTGCTGTTAGTTTTAAGTGCTCAGACCAACTGTCGTTTTAAGCTTGCAGAGAAAAATAGATCAAGACAGGTACCAGCACGAAGAAATGTTTATAAAGAACAATTTCATTATTCTTTTGAAAGACTATCAATTGTATTGCCAATGGAATATGTTCTATTCAATGGGCTGCAGGTTCTACAAGAGGGCACGATTGGCACCATCCATCTCAGTGTAACGATTAACACTTTTGGCTCTCATACACAGGGAAAAATAGATTGAGCTACCGGCAGCATTTGATAAGAAAAAGACAATATTAGAACCGATAATTGGACAGAAATCCTATGTATTGATTATTCTATGATAGTCACAGCTTAATTTAACCTGCCTACAAACCTGAGAACGTATTGAGTTACTCTCACACAAGACACTCAACCTTGCAGGTTATCATGTGTGATAAGGTTCTGCCCTTGCCCCCCCCCCCCAGTTTGGGGTCTCTTTTAGGTCGGTGCCCTTAAAGGTGAAAGTTAGATCGTCATCTAGAACCGGAATTGTGGCATCCATAAGATCCCGAGGGACCAAATGGCCGTCATACTGTAGACACCAGCCCCAGGGGGACAGGCAGGCCAGAGAGACACGCTGCGTTTTGCAACCTTCTTGATTGGGGGGGAGAAGGAACACACCTCTAAACCAAGAATGTAAAATGGGCCAGCAGGGAACCTTCATAGATGAGTTTATCCAGTCAGCCCGGCTACCTCAGGATAACTAACAAGACAGGGGAGACACACGGCCCCTGGCCAAGTCGCTATGCCTGCCACGGTGCTGTTTCCCCGTGCCTGTGCAGGGCAGACCGCCAGAGGAAGGCTGGGAAAAACCCTTCCCACATCCAGGTAGGCACTTTGTCCAGCTCCGACATAAATCGCCAAGCAATTCTTGATGGAGGCTATTTAAAACAGGAGAGCCCGTTGACTGGGCAAAATGTTTGGACCCAAAACGTTGCCGCACATGCTTTGCTTGCATTCTTCTCTGTGACCACAAGTTAGCCGGTGTAAGCAGGCGAGCAACTCATTTTGTATTTCTGAAGAAAATAATCATTCATACAAAGCTTAGCTTTGGTAAGTCAGGCACCTGCAAACTCAATAAAAGGATGCTTGATGTCTCACCTTGCTAACGGTAGGATGTTTTTCTGTGAAGTTTGAGTCTTAACCCTAGTCCCGTACCGAATTTCCAACCGAAAGGGAACTTCCTGTCTTTCTCCAATGCGTTCAGAGTCATTTTACACTGGTTACCGCTGATGGTTAGACTGTGGATCCCCAGATGTTTCATGCTTCTTGGACGCATTTTGGGCTGTGATTCATTGAAATCATGGAAAGGCAGCTAGATGATACTGGCCTAGCCCAGTGGGGTGGCTGGCTGCATAGAGGACATATTGATCATGAGCTCTGAATTCTGCCCCTCTCGTCCACACAGATGGAAGATCTCCTTAGCTCCAGTCAGTCCGTTTAATCATTTCCCCTCCCCCCTCCATCCCCAGGTGCACCTCCTGTGTGAGCAGCCCCTTCCCATGCAACTGGTGTAAATACCGGCACATCTGCACCAACAACCTGGCTGAGTGCTCCTTCCAGGAGGGTCGCGTCAGCAGCGTGGAGGTAAGTGGTCATATCGCCCACACGGAGATTAATGAATAGCCATCTCGCAGCAGGCTGAGCGCGGGATGAGGGCCCCCCCCCGGGGTGACAGCAGGGGTGTCCTTGGAGCTGCCTGTCTGGTTTTATTATTCATTTGACCTCAGCGCTGTGGTCGTTAACACCCCGGTCACAGCCCTGTGAACCTGTCGAGGGCTGACCCCGTGGTCTAACACACCGCTCCCGAGGTCGTGCGTGGGATCACGACATTCACTCAAACCATGTTACATGGGCCGCACTGTAGGGGAACTAGCTGGAATTCCCATTATTCTTATTCTTTCTTTGTTTGGTTCAATGTAGTTTCAAAATATTTTCCAATAAGATTGAAGTTGGAAGTATTTATACAGGCATTTCGAGATGAGTGGTAGCATTCCCTCACACATATTTCTGCTGGAAATGGGAGCTTGAGCTGAGTAGTGAACTGGACAAAAATGTCACTAGCTTCCTTGATAGTATGCTACTAGTGTGGTACAACAATTCTATGAGCAGCGCTCAAATTTTAGGCTGCGCGACCTGGAGTGATATTTTAACAAAGCTGTTTAGGAAAACTGGCATGTCCCTATGAATATTGCTAGTGCCCATTGCCCATCTATAACAAGAACTCATATATTTTCCTCAAGAGATTAAGTTGTAAAGTAAGGAGGATTAAATTAGGTCCAATGTAGGCTGTGGAGTCTACAGTGTAGGTGAATCTGCTTTTAAACTTCTCGTTCTGTGCCAAGTAGTTCTGTTAGTTAGAACGCCTGTGCTGCCTGGGACGTTACTACTGGACCGCCTGGACGTCTGTGCTGCACATGCTAAATGCTAAATATGTTTGGTACAATGTGTCATTTTTTGATGATATATATAACACCCATCATTTTTCTAAATGTCTATGAACGCTCATTTTCCAATGCCCTTATGAGTGCCTGGGCATAATGACGGCTTAGTGACAGAGTATCACAAAAGGCTGCATCTCATAATGGCTTTGCATCAATCTTTCTTTCTCAGTGTCTCAGAACACATTGATTACACACTTGACTGGGCAACAGACCAGTTGAGAAGTCCAGAGTATAAGTGAAGGGCATTGAGGCTTCCACTCAACTCTGTAACTTTACTTCAGTGGTTGGTTCTCAGCAAGTGATGCCAAAACAGTAGAAAGAGAAGCACCTTAACAGCTCTCATATGACAGGAATGCTGGCAGGCCCAGCAAGCCATCTGCTGTCATCCTACGGCAGTAACGTGTGAACGTCCTTGTTCTGTTGATGGATGACACACGACGATAGACTGACAAACATCTAGTCCAGCAGAACGAGGCAAGATGCCTCCATTGTTGTACAATTGCAATGGATAATGAACGGGAGACCGGGGGGGGGGGGATGCCGTTCGACAGACGTTGGAGGCGACCGCGTGCGTCACAAGAGAGGAGCTCCCTCAATTACCGGCGACCTTACTTTACAAGAGGAAGCGTCTCTGTACGGGAGTAAGACTCAGGAGTGACTGGGGGTAGGAGAGAGAAGGGAAATTAGGAGAAAAGAGGAGCAGCCTCCCTTTGTATCACGGGGGTGGAAACACGCACCCTTCGGCTTCTGGCACATTTTAATTTTACACTTAACTGAACATCAAAGAGATGCCGTATCTGGGCTTATCAGACAGAGGCAGCCAGCAGCAGGGCGGGCAAGGATGTGCCAACCCGCCCGTCACCACCTCCCCTTGCCTCCTTGCCCCTGGCGCAACCATTGACAATCTCCTTATCTCCCCTGAAAGAAAAAAAAGGAGTTACTCAGCGAAAAAGAGTGACTCATGCACTGTTGATACCGGAGGGGCAATGTGTTGGAGGAGCTTCCTCTACCTCCACGCCAACGGGGGGAAAGAAAGAGAGGGTGATTAGTGAACCCGCGCACATGTAACAGGAGGGTTTGAGAGCTTGGCTCGGGCTGGAGCGTTGCGAATGAACAACTTGACTGACCGGGGCCAGCTGCCAGAGTTGGGGTTTCTCTGCTTAGCACAGCGGGTCTGTTATTTAACTGATGGTGATTTCATCCCGTGTCCAGGTTTGAAGCTTTCGCTTGTGTCAATGCGTGTCTCCAGGTTGTACTGTCCTGCTGGGTGCACTCTTGGTTTCTGATTCCAGTATTTTTGAGGTCAGATTCAGGGTTAGGATTAGGTATAGGATAATGTTTAAGGTTAGCGAATACGATTTTAAATGAGAATATCATTTGGGGTCCCCAGAATGTTCGGAAGTGGAGTGTGTGGCTGTGTGCATGCCTGTCCGTCTCCCCGTGTGCGTATGTCTGTGTCTGTGTCTGTGTTGAGTTGAGCATGTCTGATCTGCAGCCCTGTCCTCCAGTGTGCTACCAAGGCTGTGTTGGCCCTGGATTGGAGAGGTGCTTCAGAGAGACAACAGGGGCTCTCAGGCAGACAGACTGGCAGAGACAAGGCTGCTCTGCGCTGAACAGGTTTCTCCCGGAAGGCTCCCCAAGGACACGTCTGCCAGCCAGACCTTACAGTACAATCCACAGCCCAAGGGTGCCCACTCCAGGCCAGGGGTGTGGAGAGAAAGATAGGACTCGATCAGGACAACAGCTGAACTCTGTCCAAACTCAGTGTCCTCCACAAAGCCGCGTGGCTTCCAGGACATAAGAAATGCAAAACCGAGCCTTTGCTCCCGGGTGGATGAGAAGTTACGCGGACTATGTTTCCCTGCAGCATGTTCATGCACTGTGTCATGTGTTGTCCTTCAGATAATGCAGCTATTGACATTGGATCTGCGGGGGTTCATTCCCGGTCCTTCACCAGGTTCATTAGTGGGGGGAAAGAGTCCCTTAAGGAAGGAACAGCAGTTAACTGAAGATGGAATGTTTGAATCTGTTAAACCTGATATGGGTTTGAAAAGTGCTGTGAAATAAGGGCTACTAAGGTTGTTGTTTTTTATTTACCTTTATTAACCTACTGTAGAAAATACCTTTGTTCTCATTTACAATCTGTTTACAAAACACATGATGAAACTAAATATTCTTATAGTATGCGATAGAGGTGCAATATTAAAAAAATGTGCCAGTAGCACTCAAAAAACATTTCATAAAGCAAACAAATACATAATCATACATCAGAAGCAGGCACATTTTTCTTCAAGCAAAACCTCCAGTCGTACTCTAAATTAATTAAAGGGCACAAGGCATTCAAGCCTGAGCTCATTTTGTAGCTTATTCCACTTCTGTGGGGTAAGAAAAGTGAAGGCGGCTTTGCGTAGTTCCGATGCTATCCATGGCATATTAAGTGTGTTCCCGTGCTATAATTAATAGTTTTAACTTTGATAAGTGATGTGGAATTTCCTGCAAGAGTGCTTCCTAAATAAACAAAAAAACAATGATTCTCCCATCTTACCGAGGCCTTTTCCGCCTTTGGATACAACAAGTTCTTAACGTGTCACCACAAAAAGGGCACAGTGAGAGACATCCTCTAACTAGGTATGGATCATATCCCATAATCCATAAAGGACATGAAAGTGTCTTTGACTCTCTTTTTCACTTTCAAAAGTCAGGCAGGATCTATTTTTCGTAAAGTGATCAAATGGTGATTGAGATGTTTTTTCTACAAAATCAAAGCATGTTATCAAGCTAAATCCCAAGATATTTGAAGACTTTAGAGTTTAGAAATAGGTTTGAGAAAAAGTTTTTTTTTTATGAAATGATTTGGTCGGTTAAACTGAGGGATAGTAGAGTTGTTCACAATGCTCTTTTATTCTCGGAGCGTCAAGAGTAGAAATCGATTTTCTGAGGAGAACTTGCCTGCCAGACATTCAGCCACAGAGACAATAGACGCAAATGCAGATAGATTCTTTGCCGCCTGCTCTGTCCCATATGTTCCCCCTACATTAATCATTACACTAAAGTTAATTATACCATGCAGATCTTTAACCTTAAAGGGAGCACCTCACCAGCTCAGGGGAAGCATCTCGCTGAGGCTCCTAATACTTAGTGAGAGCTCAAAGACACATTTTCATATTGGCCTTTCCCAGAGGGCCCCTGAGATCAAACAGCACGCCGCTTGGCTCTCCAAAACAACCCTCTGTTCCCCTCAGCGCTGTGTCTCAGCGGGACATCCTTTTATTAACGAGAGACTACCAGTAATTAATTGTGGGATGAGTGACAGAGGAGCCATTAGCCCGGCAGGAAGCATGGCAGTGGTCCTGGCACTCAGCGGTGGGGACGGCCACAGAGGATCAGGGCCCCAGCAAGACAGGAAGTGACACTGTGTGCATCTGTCACCAGCAACCCATTACCGACCACCCCTCCTCACCACAGAAACCAGAGTGGCTCATAACTCACTGTGTAACCAGAGGCCACTGTACAGCAATGCCGGACCCCACAGAGGCAATGCAATCCCCCCCCCCCAGTCCCCCCAGGCCAAACAAGAGTGATAAGCTATCTTGTTTTTACATTGCAAATACACTTTGCATGCAAAACACCAAGTTCAGATTGATTCCCCGCATGGTAAAGTTATTGTTAATACTGCCGCCTTTATGTGAGACCTTTCTGTGTCTGCAATCCTCTTTTGTCATTAACACTTTGGAAATGAAACCAGCAAGTACCAGAGAAACATGTGAACAGGGGAGGTGTGTAACCCTGCAGGCTCTGAGGTACCTGCCTCTTACCTTCTGAAAAAACTGAGCATTGCATACTACATAATAGGTTAGATCACATTGTAGCTAGCAAGTCTGATGAATATCTTTTGTAAATGCAGTTCATACAGTTCTATGGGTATACTGTGGCTTTTACTGTAGGTAACACTGTAGGTTGTACTGTAGGTTATACAGTAGGTTATACACTAGGTTGTACTGCAAGTTGTACACTAGGTTAAACTGTAGGTTATCGACTGTAACCTACTTTTTTGTGAATGCCTTAAAATAATAAACAATGCTCAAATGATATACATGACACTGACAAGAACGAGATATATTGAAATGACCTTGTCTTGAATTCATCAATAATGTAAGTCTGGGTTTGTGGAAACATTGAAACAATATAAGGAGAAAAATATAGTTCTAATGAACTTCCTAGTTTCAGTAACACTGTATTGGCGGCTATTGTCGAGGCACTCAGTTGTGGTTTGATGTTGTACCTAGAATAACTAGGTGACTGATACTTTTGATCCTCGGTGTCAAAGCGAATAGACCTACTTCCGTATTCTCAATGATTTCATTTCCTCCTAATAAGGCAGGCGGTTAGCCTAATTCTAGCATTTGGCAGATGTATTTGGCTTTATCAGGAGCTTCTCCCGACGTATATAGTGAGGAGATAAGTGTGTTGCAGGAGGGACACAGGCACAGACCATGCCTTCCAGAGAAGACATCTTTCATCTCCTGTATGGATCTGTGAGAGATACAGGAGCACACGCTCGTCTCTCCCTCCATATCAGAGCCTCACCTTGGTCTGAAGGCTACAATGTTGTGCGAAACGTTATCCTTGGCTGGCCCGTTCTGAACAACCCACCTGGGTAGGCAACTTGAATTATCCCTGGTCGTTAAATGAGCATCATTTGAACATCTAGTGAACATAATTTTTCAAGCCATAAGAAGTGCCAGATATTAGTAAGCAGGATTTGGTTAAGGAGCTGTGTCGGAAGTAAGCCCTGTCTGTCATCATGGACATTCTCCTGGGACGGCTATGATATCATGACAGGTTTTATGGTTGCATTCCTATTAGGTAGAAAATATAAATGTCTCCATCGTTGGGTTGTAGATGACGCTGGCGTCCAGAAGAGCAAATTCCATCCATATATTTCCCAGGTTGAGTGTTGGAAGGTGCTAATTAGAGTTTGATTATGGAGAATGAAGAGCCCGCCGTGTAGATACCATTTAATTGGAACAGCTCTCAGTGGATTTGGAGTTTTTTTGTTGTTTTTTTTCTAAAATGTGTCGGGAGTCCATTCCGAGGTTCACAGCGGACGGAGACTATACACGGGACGAAGAAGTGAGCAGAAAAGGGACAGATCAGTGACTGAGCAGTGGTGCAGCTATGTATGGAAACAGCAACTGCCACTTTTTCCTATTTACTTTTTTTGCTTTCAGGGAGCGAGTGGGGGGGCGGGGGGGGTTAGGCGACAAGAGAGAAATGATAGTGCTTCGCCGTCGTCTGGCTTTTAATGTTTCAACAGAGAAAAGTGCTTAGCTGTGTGATAACTGGGAAATGCACAATAAGGTTAATTGAAACACTGTCAACAGGCTGTAAGCTGCCCAACTTTCTTAATGGGGTGCTAATCAGCATTAAGGATCAGCCCTTCTGGGGGGAAATACAGCTGCCTCAGAGGCTCTACTGTTACGGTGTTGGGCTACCACAGAGGGAATGCTCCTCTATTACATGGCTTACTGCATAAGCTGTACATTGTATTACACGTCTTATAGCATAACCAGCGTAGCACCTGTTATAACATTTATGTCAATGGAGTGGTCTACTTTAAATGTATTCTCCTGTCAGCCTGTGAAGAGAGTCAGAATTCGTCCTGACAGACCTTACTTACCTGCCCCAGGCTTTTCAGAATGTCAAACAAACGCTTCTGATAAACAAACCACTTACCCTGTGCTTGTTCCATTCCTAATATGCAGCCGATTAAAGCTTGTTAATGACATTTTGCAAACGGGAATGAAGGGGAAATAGTGGTGGCATCTTGGGGGTTACGCTTGTATTTAAGTCCTCTGAAAGGCAGACAGAGGCATTAATTAAAGTATAAACTCCGCTGGGAGAAAGCAGTAAAAATCCTCCTTACACACAAGGGCAGCAAAAACAGAGAATACTCTGTCTAGTGTCATTGAGACAGCCATCAATTATTTCAAATGACCAGAAGAATGACATGTTGGATGGCACCCAATCGGACACAGCCCGTCTTCAAGTGCATTTACTCCACAGAAAGGCCTCGGCCGAGTAAGTCATGAGCTGTTCATGTTGTTACTATCTAGCAGACCAAGATGGTCATGGACCTCAACCTTACGAGCTTTGAGCTGTTCATGTTGTTACTATCTAGCAGACCAAGATGGTCATGGACCTCAACCTTACGAGCTTTGAGCTGTTCATGTTTTTACTATCTAGTAGACAAAGATGGTCATGGACCTCAACCTTACGAGCTTTGAGCTGTTCATGTTGTTACTATCTAGTAGACAAAGATGGTCATGGACCTCAACCTTACGAGCTTTGAGCTGTTCATGTTGTTACTATCTAGTAGACAAAGATGGTCATGGACCTCAACCTTACGAGCTTTGAGCTGTTCATGTTGTTACTATCTAGTAGACAAAGATGGTCATGGACCTCAGCCATACGAGCCTTGAGCTGTTCATGTTGTTACTATCTAGCAGACAAAGATGGTTCTGGAGCATCATAACCAGGACAGAGAGAAAAGGCTTCTACCCCCAGGCTATCCGATCGCTAAACTAACAGCCTATCTTTCCAAACACTCTGATCTGCACTGTAGAGCTCTATCGCACACTAACCATACACACGCTCAATCACACACACTCCGCTGACACACTCTGTCTTTATCACTCACTTAATCTACACACACTCACCCAGACACACATGCACTCATTCAGTACACAGTGCCATA
>JACXGK010014353.1:0-11668 GCA_016801125.1 Novumbra hubbsi
GTGTCAAACCGGTTCCACGGAGGGCCGAGTGTCTGCAGGTTTTCACTCTCACCTTGTACTTGATTGAATAATTATGTCACTAATTGGTTAGTTTCTGCCCTCACCTGGTTGTGTAGGTCTGAACTGGGAACCAATTAACAGGAGAAAACAAAAACCTGCAGACACTCGGCCCCCCGTGGAACCGGTTTGACACCCCTGGATTAGAACCATTAAAGGAAGTCGTCAAGGGTTCCAAAAGAATGCACCGACGTGTTCTAATAAAACAGTCTATGCGGTAGCAATAAGTCACCCCAGACCATTTTACAAACGCTGTTCACAAACTATGTAGGACATTTTAGGATATTTTTCGAGATATTTAAACCTACAAAAAAATACTCTTGTGTTCTTACTTGAACAGAACTGATCCGAATTTACGCAACCAGGAAAACATTTTCGGTGAGTAAATTTTGTGAAACACTATCATTCCAATGTTAATGAAGATATATTACGGATATTACTCAAACACTCAAATTTAGGAAAATTAGGTGTTTTTGGCTGTGGTCAAAATTCCCCCAAATAGATTTTGGTGTAGGATGCAGAAACAAACATTCAATATGTTATGAAGTTAACATGCAATAACAAAAATATTGAGGCGAATATAGGTCACTTTTGTTTTCTTGTCCTATATGTCCCCACTGTGGTTTCATGAGATGTTTTCAAGGCACATGTTCTTGAATCATTTGGTAAGCCTTTTTGTTTAAATTAGTTACACTTAAGTTCTACTATTAGCTCTACTTTTTAAACTGATATCAGAGGAGTTTTAATGTCATTTCTGTCTTTTGCCTCTTTGGTCTTTGTGGCATTCATTGTTTCCAGTGAACTAGATTAGTTGGTGTAGCAGTTAGGTTGATCACAAATGACTCACTGTTCCCTCTTCAGTGCTGTACTTAAATCAGAACCATATAGACCCTCATCAAAAAGTATTTACGCTAAATGAAATTGGGGGGCATTTTTTGACATGCAACCCCAGTCAGCCACAAACTGCTGGGAACCATTGTCAGCTGAAGGAGGCCCTTTTCTGCTTCCCTGCCTCCCTCCTGCTCTCTGCCGCTCAAGTAATTGGATTTTTATGAAAAAAAATAGAAAAATGCAGGCTCAATTGCCCTCCGCTGCTCAGTGCTGGTGGGCTCAGTAGATCGATGCCTTATGTGATAAGACATACTAAAGAGCTTTTTAGCTATTGCCCTAGTTTCACATACAACAGGGGCAATTTAAAAAATGTGGATAGTTGTCAAATTTTAATTGCCATTAGAACAGTATACACTAGTAAAGAACTGTGCAATTAAATGCTTACTAGATGTTTCCGTCACCACCAAGCAAAATAAATAATAAAATGGGATAATAGAGTAAATAAATGTAAATCAAAAAACAACATTAGGGACCCCACGCTGACAAATACAGTCATAGTGTGAATAAAGATGAGGTGACAAAGTGAAGAAAATTGTGTATGTGTAAAATCAGCAGTAGGGAACCTTAACGGTCGGATTATTAATGAAATGTAAAAGTCTGGGAGCAGCAGTTCTGATTTGTAGCAAGAACGTGTGTGTAAGAGCAGTCCAGATCAAGTGTTGAGCCGTCTAATATAGAGTGGTGTGCTGTGATCTCTGGGTGGTGAGCGAACAGAAGGATATGTGGATGTGTGACCATCAGAGACAACATCTGCCATCATTACTAAACATGCCACTGTAGGAAGAAGGTATGAACAGAGAGAAGGAAGAGATGGGGACCAATCCTAGAATTAGAGACGGAAGCTCCGAGAGGACTGGATGGCTTCATTCTGTCAAAATATTAGACTTTGTTAACAGCTATACCACACAGTAAAGTATTTGACAACACTAAACACTAAAACAAACAGTATTAGATCATCTGTACAGGGTGTCTTAAAACAATCCATAGTTGGCCTGGAATCCTATTTCATTCTTACACTGCAATTTATCTGGGCCTATCATCAATTTGAATTCATGAATGACAATACATAAAAAGGTGACTGGGCTGTATCAAGGACTTGTGTGATGTGAGCAGCAGATCATACAATTCAATTAGGATTCAATGTAATGTATAAATGTAGACAGACTCCAAATCCTTATTAATCAATTGAGGGCTATTAACATATTAGTATTGCGTACCCAAAGGAAAAAATTAATGACACTTCTAATCTAGACATACTTGCGCAAGAAATGAATGTTGTCGCACAGCTAAAAGTTGACTGGAAACCAACACATTTTGTTTATTACTTTGATCAATCAGATGTATTTTACATCAGCAGTTGTCAAAATGTGCTTAAAACTTAATTATGACACTAGCAAAAAATTGTCAGGAACTTAAAAAGAAACCTAGATTGAAGCAGGGCTTCAGAAGTTGGCCAGTCTCCTAGCTGTGTCTGGTGGAGATTATAAGGTTTCATCAATATATTCAAACATTCTGATGAATGTGAGGGAACATTGCACTTTTATTTGAGTTATTGTTTTTTTCCACAAACAAAAGAATGAATTTGCATTAGCTGGCAACATGGCTTTGTAGTGGCTATACTAAGCTTACTTGCTACTTCTGAAGGACAGCAGTGTGTGGTAACCAAGAACCAGGACACTGTGTTAATGGTAGTGCACTAACATGGTTCCAGTTGTGAGTCAGCTACATTGGCCTGCACCGCGTTGGGTTATTAACTCTGGGAGAGATAATGGTGGTGAGCTTCACTGAGTCTGAACATCTCCCTCACGGCGTTTGTACATTTCCCTGCAGTCTGTTTGACAAACTAGTGATTTGTATTGCTCAGAGTGAGTGTAGCTCTTTCATTGCAGTCACTGATGATAAATCCTCCGCTTCTCAACAAAGCTCCTTACGACCAAACCATGTGTATAGGAAAACAATATTGTTGGAATTCATCATCTTTGAGATTGTTTGTTAAACAGGCAAATTAGATTGCTGAATATTTTTGTCAAGCTTTTACTGTTATTGTAGTGGGAAGGACAGTGAGTGTGACAAGTTCTCTACTGCTGGAGATTTCTCCCAGAAATGAAGCAATTTAATTAAAGGTTAGAAATCACGTGAACAGGCTGCTCATCAAGATTTTCACAATTCAGTCCAACTAGTCATTTTTGACAACATCTCTCGTAGATTTGGGTGTGTCCTGAAGGAATCTGTCAATGTTGTTCCAGTGTTTGATTGCTGCTGAGGGCTAACATTTAATTGTACAGCAGATTGGCTGTCCGTGAAGAAGCATCTCTCTACATGGCCTCCCTCAGACCCGAAGGACTGAGGTCTTGGGCCCCATTAGAACATACAACTCTCCTTCAGGAAAGGGCCCCTAAGACATCATGCTCTCTGCAGACAACTTAGTTGCTGCCTGTCCACCCTTTGGATCTATGGTGTCATTAGTCAATTCCCAACCCTTTCCTCGGCCACAAGGTGTCAATGCTTCCCTATCTCTGTCTGTCAAAAAGATGGGCAGCCTGCAGCGCGTGATTGATAGTGTCTTTTTTTAATCCATGGGATGTGGGGTGTATAGAGGGCATGGTGTTGTACTTCGGATTTGGACGGATGTGCCTCCATCTGCCAGGTGCCAGACGCGACCATTATTATAATGGCTCAGGCAGGGGAGACAGAAATGATACGCCATTCAGAATGGAGTTGCGGCAACTCTAGCCAACAACTCCCCTTCGTCTAAAAACAAAAATTGACAGTAAGAGCACAAGCCCTATTTGGTGATTTTTGAGGAGTGTTTAAGGAAGTATAGTTCGGATGGATGCTGTGTATGTATGGTCAATTGGTAAAGGGCAGCAATTTAAGGCATCTATCCCGTACATAGAAACTGAATAAAAACGAAAACTTCATCAGATTCACGACACGCGCAAACAATTTCTACTGTCAAAACTGTTGCTCGCTAAATATTTTTCTTTCGTACAGCTCGCTGCAGTGAACATTTATTGTAGCTTGATCTGCCATGCCACGGTGCAACCCATTTTTATAGCCAATACATTTCACAGGAAGTTAATGACTGTCCTGTCAGCTTCACAGTGGATCAATATCTGTCTAAAGAGCACCGCTGTCCTCATCAACTGACCTTCGGCCCACTGATCAAGGACGGCATTGACGAGGACAGAGCCATGGCCGCAGGCTTGCGGTAGCTAGCTCCGCGCACATGACTCGTTTCATTTGCAGTTGTCAAAGGGCTAATCGCGAAAGCACCCTATCCACTTATTGAAGTAGGACAAACATGGTAATACTTACTGTCAAAGTTTGCGAGGCACAAGGCAAGCTCTCGCTGTTCTGAAAATCATAGCCCGAATCAAGGTTTTAACATATTTGTGAGTGCCTCTCAGTGAAGCACCGCCAGGGGGCAATACGAGCGGCTGTGGGGAATGCTGTCCTTCCGTTATAGTATAACAAGATATTGTACTTACAGCCAGTGAGAGAAAAAAAACACATTCAATTAAGGTTTCTCCGGTGCCCACCTCGTGTGTTTGCTTCACAGCCATTGCCTGTCATGTCTTAGATACATTTTATTGGCAGTGCGAAGAAAAATGACAACACCCTGCGTGGTTCCCAGCCGTCACTGTCGCACGTTTTGATTGATCTTTCCCATACACACCACTGGACCGTGCAGCAGGCTGACCCAAGGCCGCAGCGCCATCGTCCCTTTTGTAAAACACAACAGTGATGCCGCACTTCCAGCTTATGAGCCCTGACTATGACGATAATGCAAATGGCCACCTCAAGGGCACCGTAAGAGATGGAAACACGTCAGCCCTAATGCCACCCGGCTTCTCTCCGTCCGCATTAATTAGCATGGGCGCCGTGTGAGATCAGAAAGGCTGGCATGGGCCGGGTTTGGGCTGTCAACCTGTATTCCCGTGCTTCATCATACAACTGCTGTCGTGCCCAGCTCGTCTACAACATCGACGGATTTCATTAGTAACAGGCAAGAGAGATTAAACCGTTTGGTTGCTCACACGCTTGGCCAAGTGGCATCCTGCAAGTGCACATTCACTCCTCTGTTTTAGTTTGATTTGGGCTTTCAATCACAGCCCGTAGGGATTTATCAGGTGAGATCCATTCTCTAGTTTCTTCTGCTAATGCTTCCTATTTAACAATGACCATGCGCTTGTTATCGATTGGTTCTGTTCCCCTGCTTGTGTCTTCAATGTCAGGAGAAACATACTAGCCTTTGGGGGGCGGGAACTCTGCTTTATAAATTTATGAGCTAGGTGGGTTGGTCAGCCTCACATGACTGAACCCTAAAGTACATATTAGTATTATTTGTTAAAATGTGACCCCATTTTTTTGTGTGTGGGTATTGTTTAGTCAAGACAATACAACAAGTCAAATCTAAAAGTACTGTACTGTTATTCAGATCATACTCAGTATAATGAACACCAACCTAAAACTATCTAGTCTTTATTTTCATACTTTGCATGACCATGTCAAAATGTATATCTATATTACATCTTAAAATGTATTTAAGTAGAGTACACAAAGAATTAACCAGGTCTGTCAGATATATTTGGTTGAATGTGTTATTTTCAATTGTAACAATCAATACAAAAACTTTTTCCACACTTTTTATTGGTTTGTACCACATTCATTTTTCACAGAGTATGATACATTTCTATTGATTTGGTCTGTCAAAGGGTACACTTTTTATAAGCTGCAACCGCCCAAGGTTGTGTTTGAACCACAACTGTGTTGTGAATTGGTGAAAATCAACAAATCCCGTTTTTAGATATACAAGGGTATGTGATGAAATATTGAAACAAGTTTCTAGTATTTAGGTACAAATATTTTATTTTATTTTCCTGTCATTTAACCAGGCAAGTTGATTGTGTTTTTGTTCTTATTTTGAGCAACGACTTGGGGGGAATGTTACAGGGGTGAATGTTACAGAGGGGAATGTTACAGGGGGGAATGTTACAGGGGGGAATGTTACAGGGGGGAATGTTACAGAGGGGAGGAGGAGCAGGTTTTATGGTCTTGCTCAGCAACAGAATGACATAGATTTGATCACATACCAGGCCGTTAAAAATGACATAATTCAGTGCAACAAATATTAAAATGCTATTTTTGACACACTTCTCTAAACTCACACCATATTGCGAAAACCCCAGACCTCCCACACACTCTTGGCAAAGGGTTGAATGATAGGGTGCCAATTATTAGACATATTATTATGATAATAATTTTTCTATCAATTGTTTTACTTAAATGAAAGTTTACATTTTTGTTTACATTTTAAATGAAAGATCAAGAAGATAAATACATAATTGTTCCTTTTGTAGTGGGTTTTGCACTATTATTCACCAACATTGAAAATCTTGCCCAAGATGACAAGCAGGAATTTTTAGGAGTGGTATAGGGTTATTGTCATGAAAATAAATGGCTATTCTGCCTCAGCAACTTGTGTCTTTCCTGGGCCAGAGATTTTCACCTATGTCTCCGGCTATATATTCTGAAGGCCTGTGTACTTTGAGAAATACCAAATTATTCTTCTTGACTGTTTTCCTCTATAAATATATGGTTGTTTTTGAAAAACCGTGTTCACAATGGTGTAGCTGAACTTTTTTGGGCCTCAGGAATCATGCATGGTTTACCACCATCAATTGGTATTTTTCAATTTTCTATAAACAAGATTCAAAGTACAGAAATACCAGGACATATTTAGGGTCAAGTAGCTTTGTTAATATCTGAAATTGTAGACAACTGATGCAACAGTGAAGCAGCTGTTTTTATTCATGCCCTCATCTTGATTGTTTGTTGACTACTTTTGCTTTTTTAGTGTTTACACCTTGACAATAGTTCGAGAGTTTTCCAATTATGGGTATTTGAGTTATGTTATTGAATAGCAGTGACAACATGATGACAATTGTACTTTACTAAGGGAGTAGTGTGATTGGAACACCGATTAATTGTAAAGTTAATTATCAAGTGCATTTTTCTAGCTACTGCTCATTCAGTAGCTGTTTTAAACATTTTAGACATTTTTGCAAGTTCATTTACATATGCATTATGTTTCCATTGATCATATTTAAAATGCTTCTATAACTTGATTAGTGTCCACCTGTGGACATTTAATTGCTCGGAAAGGTACACAACTGTCTACATGAAGTCCCACAATTGACTACATGTCAGAGTAAATGCCAAGCCATGTTGTTGAAGGAAAGGGGTGATAAAGAATGATCATTCTGAAAGAGCTCCAGAGTTCCTGTGTGGAAATGGTAGATACTTCCAGAATATCAACCATCTTTGCAGCACTAAACCATTTGGGCCATTTCAAGTGCCCAGACGGAAACCAGTTCTCAGTCAGAGTCTCAAGACTGAGACAATTTTCTCAATTGCTGAGAAAAACCAAGCTGAATATGATATAATCTTGATTGTGTACATATGCTATGTCATGCACATTTAAAAACCTCAAACATTTACTAGTCATAGAAGTCTATACTTGCTCTACGTCTCAAAGACTTGGCATCAGCCTAATGAATAAACATCCTTCAACCAATGCACTCTAATGCATGGACTCTCCTCATCCAAACAGGGTGGTGGATTGGCTTCACAGGACTCGCATCTCTGTGGAGTTTACGGCAACACCTGTCTCATCTTTTGAATGCATGGCTTTCAAGATCACCGGCTCTGTATTAGTCATGGCTGTGCTGAATTATCGTCCTCCAAAGCTCAACTCTGACTTTGGAGTTCAACATTCTGAGCCACTAATACACCTGATCCTCTTGTGTCCTGTTACGCTAGGGCTTGGTGTATTAACCACCCAGAATATTTAGACCCTCCTGACTGCAATGTCTCTACTGGCCCTGGCTGATGTTTTGGACATCAACAGACTCTGGACTTTGTGACCCACAACAAAGGAACTTCACTAAACCTGGCCTTATTATCAACAATGTGTGAATCTGTGTGTTAACCATGCTGGGATACATTTGACCCTAAAATCAACACATTTTATACTGAAGTTTTTTTTTTGTTGACTGATGTTCATCTGTACTGGATGAACCGTTTAGAACTCATAGCACCCTTTGTACATAGTCCACCCATTTTAGAGTGTTTAGACAGTTTTTTTCGAGTGCAAGTACCAGAGAGCTGTCAATGGATTTTAAGCTTTGAGCTTGACCTTTGCAGTGGATGACTAAAGAATACTCACCATAATGATGCTTAACTGTCAAACAATCATCTTTAAGAGGTATGAGGGGATGTGTAAGCCAATATTATTAGCAGAATACTTCATCAGCCAAATCGTAGAGGCTGGACTGAAAGCAGTGGAGCACAAAAGAGGGAAGTGTGGAGAACAAATGAACTGACATTCCACCTTATGTATTTTGGTGAAGTGGGTGTGTTTTAAGTATGCATGTCTGTCAATGGAACTGGCTCGTCAGTCTTCATCAATAATGTAGCTGCACTTCAACCTAATAGTCGTGGATCATTTCAAACACAAGGTCCTGAAATTTAGAGGCCAAATTAATGTCTAAATAGTTTTGGAGTTCATAAGAAAACAAGATGGAAATATAATTACATCAGAAAACAAAGTACAGACACCACAAAAAAAGGAATCAATCAAATCTTGATATACATCCTTGTATCTACAAGACCCTGTTTTGGCTGTATATGTGTGATCCTGGTTTAACGCTACAAAGGTCTGAACAAAAATGTCCACAAGGAAATAGACAGTTCTTTACCGGTGTAGTTTGGCATTACTTTTAGGTTTAGTTTGGGTATTGATGGAATTGAGATGAATTTCAATTAATATTATGTTTAATAGATATGTTTAATATGGGAATTAATTGTAATGTCTTTGATGTTATTTTTTGTTTGTTCAATTTTATCTGGATCTTCTATCACTGAAGTTCTAAACTGCCACATGGGATTTTAAGACTAAGCTTTCAACACTGTAATGTCAATTGCAAAATGTATGTATGCTATTTTTATACAATGGTAGGTGGCACATTCAAAGTATTTCAAAGAATTTGTCTGATGGATTGTTGGCAAAAGAGGCATTCCATGATATGGGGTATGTGAGCACTTGCTTTATATTGGCTCTGATACTGTTTGTTTTGGTGAAATCCCTGTGGGAAAAATAATTGGATGGAGTGATAAAAGAAAGAGTGATAACACACACAAATTTGCCATCGATGCACTGCTATCACACAATGCCCAACTCTAGGGACATTTCTGTGAGGAAGCCATTGAGACATCATGAGCCTGTCAGCCCAAATTTAGAAACAATTGTTTAAATGAATTCTGATTAAAACAAATCCTAACCATTGTTTCTTAGAATTCATTGTTATTGTTGTGTTGGCTCTGATCCATTTTCTGTCAGTAAGTACAGAAATTGTTGGTTCTGGACTTCAGAGATTTATTATCCCTGTCGGTCAGTTTGGTTTGTCGGGGTTTGAAATGGTAGGCACATTACTGTCTGTAACACCATTGCACATTGGAATAATCTGGTGGTTAAAGAGTAAGCCTCATGAACTCCAGTTTGACCTACTAACAGCATTTTGGATGAGTGTAATACTCCCATAAACACACAAGCACACAACAACACTCGCTGAGAGAAAAAACGCCCCAGGTACCTAATTTTAGACAGTAGAATCCGAATCAACTGGTCAGTATCTCTCCAATCACAGCACAAAATGCTGCAACACTGGACTGGTAAATTGTGATGGCATTTCACTGAAATGGCATTGATAGCATGGCAGATGTCTGCAGGCTTGACTTCTCACAATAATTATCTATTTTACAGGGGATGAAATGTGTTCTGGTGGCACTAAAAGTGATCATAATCTCCCGAAAGCTGTCTCTCTGTGTTACAGTCTAGTTCGTTTATCAAACTGTCTGCATTGTGAATAACATTGCGATCGAGTAACGACATAGATCATAAATAGCTTCCCATTAAACAGTTTATAAATACTCACTGGTCATATAAATGATGTAGCCATGACAGTCTTGGCAATGATATAATTTCCTGCCCCCGTTTTAGACAAGATTGACAAAGATTCCGGCATTAAAGGCCATGGCTGAGAAGATTGAAATGGGATGAATGTCAATTTGACAATTATTACGCTGCGCTATATCAAAACATTATTGGGAGTTCTTGGGATAATTAGATGTCATTAATTATTCCGATTTGATGTTGAACACCCGTTACATGATTATATTTTAAGTCGACTGCTCTACAGAAACCCCCCCGAAAATATAATTGTCCATATTGGATCAAATTAATTCAGATTCATTCACTGTGAACCTCATGGTAGGACTCTACTTTCCCATGCTTCCTCATGGGCAGTCTTCCGTTCCTTCCCACGTTGCTGTTTTGGCTCCAACATGCACTGTAGTTGTGGGCAGTGATTGGCCTTCCCTGCTTCCTTGTTCCCTTGCAATTGCAATTCTGTTGAGATTTCCTGTCAACGGGTCGGTTGCGCTGTCTCTCTGTGTTTACCATCCTTGAGGATATAATCTCCTGGTTGTGTTCGTATTCCTCCAGGCTTCCAGGGGACATGGGGGAGGGACTCCTCCATATTCCACCCTTAGATGATTCATTTGGTAGCAACATGTCACCCGTGGCTGGGTGTGGAGCCCGTCGTGACCCCCCCAATTCTCTGTGATTGTGGTAAATCTTTTGGTTGTCACCGTCACGTCCCCTCAGGTCATACTGATGAGGTTTCTTACACCTCACTTTTCTGGTAATTCATCGTTTGACCTCCACCCTCGGCCACCCGAGCGACAGACCTGAACCAGACCTGAACCTTCTGGACGGGACGCTAGGATCCCATCGGTCTGCGGACGTTGATGCCGAGTCGGTTCGTCTGGCTCCGTGGGCCTTAACTTTGCCTCCTTCTTATATATATAAAGTGGGTGAAATAAGTATTGAACAGGTCACAATTTTTTCTTACTAAATATATTTCCAAAGGAGCTAGTGACATAAAATGTCCACCAGATGTTGGGAACAACACAAGTAATACATACAAAAAAATAAAATAAAATAAGATCAGAAATTAAGTTATGTGTAGTAATGTGAAATGACACAGGGAAAAAGTATGCTTACTGATATTTATTTAATATTTTGTACATAAGCTTTTGTTGGTAACGACAGCTTCAATACGCCTGATTTATGGAGAAACTAGTCGCATGCATTGCTCTGGTGTGATTTTGGCCCATTCTTCTACACAAACAGTCTTTCAATCTTGAAGGTTCCGTGGGTCTCTTTTATGAATCTTGTTCTTCAGTTCATTCTATAGCTTTTCAATGGGATTTAAGTTAGGTGATTGGCTGGGCCATTCTAGCAGCTTTTTCTTTTTTTGAAACCATTTGAGAGTTTCCTTGGCTGTGTGTTTGGGATCATTATCTTGCTGAAATGTCCACCCTCGTTTCATCTTCATCATCCTGGTAAATGGTTGCAGATTTGTGTAAATAATGTCTTGGTACATTTGCCCATTTATCCTTTCTTCAATTATGTGAAGTTTGCCAGTACCATTTGCTGAAAGCCCCACACCATGATGTTCCCACCTCCAAACTTCACTGTTGATATGGTGTTTTTAAGGTGATGTGCAGTGCCATTGGTATTCCAAGTATGGTGTGTATTATGGCATCCACACAGTTACATTTTGCTCTCACCTGACCACACTATATTCTCCCA
>JACXGK010014354.1:0-11668 GCA_016801125.1 Novumbra hubbsi
CCACCCTGATAGACTCTTAGTTAACACCCCCTCTCTGTTTCTCCTGATAGACTGGACACCACCCTGATAGACTCTTAGTTAACACCCCCTCTCTGTTTCTCCTGATAGACTGGACACCACCCTGATAGACTCTTAGTTAACACCCCCTCTCTGTTTCTCCTGATAGACTGGACACCACCCTCATAGACTTCACAGATATGAAATGTCAGAGGGGAGACCTCAGCTTCATCTTTAACGGCGATGCCGCGCCCGCCAAGTCCTTCTATGTGTTGGACAATGAGCAGAAGGTTTACCAGCGGATACACCACGAGGTCAGCAGTATGGTTGTGTACAGCCACTCACTAAACCTGAAGTCCAAGGTGGGAAAAGCACTAAATGGGGTTAGGAATCCACTGGATATCACTGGTGCCTAGCAACACATCAGACCAATTAAATTATTTGCTTGAGCTCCAGCAGTGCTCACTGGAATGATCTAGTGGTGCCACAGCGTTTGGGAATGACTAGGAAATTGTTGATTTAATCAATATGTTGGCGTACACCGGTTTTCTATGTAGATTACATTTCTGACTAATTCAAAGTTTGTTGTTTGTTGTTTGTTTCTTACCCCGTTTTGTAATGTAACAAACTACCACATGGAACAACTGCGTCCTACCCGTTCTGAAAACATTGACACATATATGCTTCTTGAAGTATTACATCCAATCAAAGTCACGCAGACGGCTGCCAGTGCTCTATGCAAACCACTTCGTCTTAGTCTTCAGACCTCCAAGGTGGGACAATGTGATTTTGGAGAAAATGGCTGTGTGAGACTGCTTCTGGTGCCATGTCCTATAAGACAACCAACCTCACACAATTGCTTGTGTTGCCTTGGCAATGGCCAGTTCATTTAAAGGTCCACACATTTTCTAAATGTTTTTCTTCTGGAATCTAAACTGTGTGATCCCCTGAAATGTGTGGGATTTCATCATTCAGACGCCAGTGTAGTTGTTTTACGATGACGATGATGATGGCTGTCCTCGCAGGAGTCTGAGATGGAGACTGAGGAGGAGGTGGACATTCTGATGAGCAGTGACGTTTATTCAGCCACCCTGTCCACCAAGTCCATCACCTTTTCTCGCAGTCAGATGGGCTGGCTCTTCAGGGAGGACAAAACGGTAAGCACCACCCCCGACCCACTGCTCCCTGTTCTGACTCCGGTCCGGTTCCCCAAACGGAACCCAACTAAATGGACCCAATTGGAAAACCTTTTGTTCTTGATTGCGAAATATATCTGGTTCTCCCTGCCTAACACAACACTTGTGTCAATCCAGGCCATAATGTAGGTTCTGTAAACATTTATTTGTACCCCCTTTCGCTGAATGCTATCAGCTCTACAATATTGGAACCTTTGAACAACCCAAAATAGTTGGGACGCTGTGTAATATGTAAATAAAAACTGAATGGCATGACTGGCAAATCATTAAAACTCTATACTCAATAAAAATGTGTACAAAGACAAAATATCAGAGGTTGTATTGTTTCTTAAAATGTAAATGCCCACATGGATGCCAGCAGCACCTTTAAAAAATGTTGGGACAGAGGCAACAAAAGACAGAAACAAAATCTGGTGTAATAGTAACATGTAAAGTTACGCAACATGAATAAGAGTGGAATGGGTGACTTGCACCCCTGTGAAGGCACCATTAATGCTGAACAATATATACATGTTTTGGTGCAACATCTGCTGCCATCCAGACAACGTGTTTTTCATGGAAGGCCTGCATAGGTCAGCAGGACAATGCCAAAACCAAGTTGTGCACGTATTACCACAGCGTGGCTTCGTAGTAAAAGAGTCTGGGTGCTACACTGGCCTGCCTGCAGTCCAGACCTGTCACCCATTGAAAACATTTGGCACGTTATGTAATAACAAATACGACAACGGAGAGACCCCGAAATGTTGTGCAGCTGAAATCATATGTCGAGCTAGAATTGGAATTTCACTTTCTAAACTACAATAATTGGTCTCCTCAGTTCCCAAACGCTTACAGACTATTGTTAAAAGAAGATGTTAAGCAACACCGTGGTAAACATCCCCATGCCTCAAAGTTTCTGTCTTTTTCAATTTATAATAAAATATTTAATATCTTCAATTAAATATTGGTATATGTTAACTTTAAGCGATTCTGATGTAAATCTGCTTGGCAGATTTGGGTCATTGCCTCGCTGCTGGACCCAGCTACACTTCAGTTTCAGCTCCCAGATGTTTCACAGCACTGTACACTGAATGGGTCTCTGCATATAGAGCAGGGTGTCGGCCACTAGAAGGTCCTGTGTCTGTCCCTGCAGGAAAGGGTTGGGAATTTCCTGGCAGACTTCTACTCTGTGAATGGCCTTGTGCTGGAGTCCAGGAAGCGCCGGGAGCATCTCAGTGAAGAGGACATCCTGAGAAACAAGGCCATCATGGAGAGCCTGAGCAAAGGAGGCAACCTGGTGGAACAGAACTATGAGGTGAGAGATGGAGGGGCCCTTTTATATCAGTTGTGGATCTGGTGCGCTGTACTTATTGTAGAAATGTGGTTATGATGCATCAAAGAAGGCTCTGTATGTGATGTTCTCGCTCACGTTCTTGACTTCAGCCTCAGAGGAGGATGTCCCTCACAGCACCAGACCCCAACACCATCTCCTGGGAGGAGTACATCTCTGCAGATCACGGAAAGTAAGCCCTGCTTCCTTACAACTGGTGGAGGACAGTTGACAGTGCTGTCTATATTAATTCAACTTTAAAATGTCTTAAACCTCTGAACTGGATACTGACTTTCGCAGAGCACCTCATCTCGGGAGAGAGCTTGTGTGTAAGGAGAGCAAGAAAAACTTCAAAGCGACCGTAGCCATGAGCCAGGACTTTCCTCTGGGCATTGAGTCGTGAGTAGAATCCCACCTCTAAATGGCTACAGTAAGATTTACTGGCTGCGGTAACACAGAAAGCACTGATCATTGTTTGGCACACCGGTTCTGTTTACGGTTATATCAGGCATATGGTAATTTATCTATTTTTATCTGGTAATTGCTTTTGGAAATGCCTTTTTTAGAATGTATCCGTATTTTTGGGGTTTAATTTAATAGGATCTAGATTAGCTATGTTTTTAATATGACCATTTGGTAATCACTCAGTTTTTTCTGTCCAGGTTGCTGAATGTGTTGGAAGTCATAGCCCCATTTAAGCACTTCAACAAACTTCGAGAATTTGTTCAACTGAAGCTTCCCCCAGGGTTTCCAGTCAAGCTCGGTATGAGTCTATTGTACATTGCACCGTGGCAGATTTTATTTTGAAACTGTTAGTTTGAGATTGCTGTATTAAGGTTTTTATCTACAAATAGAGACATTCAAAGTGGTGTTCAAAAGATCTAGTTGTATGGCTTCATTCACAAAAATCCAAATTCTCTTTCTGATGTAAAGTGAAAGTGAACTTGACCCATGTTAAAGTTTAAAAGCAACCCATGATTTTATTTGTTGCAGACATTCCTGTGTTCCCCACTATCACAGCAACAGTTACCTTCCAAGAGTTTCGATATGATGACTTTGAGGAGTCCATCTTTTCTATCCCAGGGGATTACAAGGAAGACCCCAGTCGCTTCCCTGACCTCTGACCTGGTTGTCATAACAACAAGAGGTGCACCCAGGCCCGCCCACTAGGAAACTCGCTGAAACAAACTCTACCTTGCTACTTACACTAATGAAAGGAAAAGAACCAACTAAAAACAGTTGAAGAAATGAGAGGATTCTAACTTATTGTTGATGTTTGTGTTTTAATGAAAAAGGGAATTGTCTCTTGGCCCTGAATTTATCGTTGATTTTTGTACATATATATAAACTAATGAGATCTTAGGCTGCGTTTTCACACTAGTTTCGCCCTCCCCTCTAATTGGTTTGTTGACAAATCGCATCAAATATTTTGACATGACATGTTTTTCTTGGCTGATCTATGCAGCCAAGGCCAATTCTGGTATTTCTTTCACTAATTGGTAGTTTGGAAATATCACACTTCTTCACATCTTTTCTCAAAGGACAATTAGTAAAAGATATCTTTGTAAATGCAGCCTTGGTCTACCACAACAGCACAACATCCGAGAAGATGAGATGAGGTGTTGGAACAAAATAGTTATGGTCCACCTACAGATGGCTCCTTTAAAGTTATGGCGTTGACTGGTCTGTAATCTGTGATATCTTTAGTGTGCACTTCCAGGTTTAACACTCATTGCATCCAGTTTGGCTAACGTCTGCCCATTGAGGACAGCTGGTTTTGGGGGAAAGAAGTGCATCGCTTGTAAATAACTAAAATCATTAGAAATATAGATGTCATTACTGAACTGTGCATATGTTTTTCATGTGTAAATGATGTACTTAATGTACAATATATAGTCAAAGGAGCAACACTGTGTAGCAATACATTTTCAGTACATAGTTTTTTGTAAACCTTTTGGGGGAATATGTGGCGTAAAGAAGCATTCTTACACAGATATCAATACCCAAGCCTTTTTCCTCTCTGGCTTACACACTGTCTCACACACTTTGTCGTGCAGGAGGAAAACGCTTATATTTTCAGTTGTCTCATCTGTTTTACCTCCTGGTTGTCGCTGTCTTTCAAGTGATCATGTGAATTTAATCAGTTGTGTGAGAATGCTGTTTTACTGTACTTCAAAGTGTGTGTGTGTGTGTGTACACCCAGGTCGGCTATCAAGAAAGCTGTTTCAGTTTGATACTGCACTGACATTAAGTGTATTTAAAATGCATGCTGTGTTGACCCAATTCGATTCCTTATGTCCTATTGAGTGTATATTTCCTACACACTTGTTATACTTGCTGCCATCTCACCATACTTTCTGATCATTTGGAAGACCAACTTCTATATTGGAACCGCACTAAAACTGGAAGTGCCATTTTCCTTCTATTTTGACGTGTATTTTCCCGTCTGTACTTAGTTTAACTCAGACGACATTACATTGTATTGATAGCATGTATGTTAGGACTATCAACCTGCAAAATCCATGTTGTTTTGATTTTATGTGAGCAGCAGTGGGTAACAGTTTGGCTTATCAGGTTGTCCGTCAGGCTTGGACCTACTGGTATGTATAAATAGATTGCAGCTTCTCCAACTCCCCGCCTCTTTAAATAAAGCACCAGCACCTCCATGTCTCTCTTGTTGGAACACTAATTGTAGTAAAACCGTAGGCACATTCTCTTAGGGGGAAATCTGCTTAACCATTTAAAATAAATATTATCACTAAGTATTTCTTGCATTCATTTGTTACTGACTTTGTTTTCTTTGCTCAATTTGCTCAAGTTGAATTTGTTTTTGTACAGTGTTGTTGGTTAGCCTAGTGTAAAAAGAATAAGACAAGTTGATTGTATCTCTATATCCTTTATGTCAGGCTATCTATAATCCCTCTGGCAAATGAGTTGGTCAAAAATCAGGTGGCCTCCAACCAGTTCAACCAAAGTTACATAACTCATACTGATTGCTTTAAAAAAGAAAAAGAAACCATTTCCATATCCAGTGCCAGAGATGCGTGTGTTAACGAGAGAACCTGAGGCACATTTCATTCAAAGCAGACATGCTAAATGCGTGTCCAGTAAGGTAATAAAAAAAACACTCCATATCCCAAGACAAACACTTACAATGTAGTGTGCGGCGAAAGTTGAAGAAACAAACTTCTGAGGACTTGTCATCCATTAATTCGCTTCTCTACCATTTCTGCTGCTAAAGGCAATTTGTATCATTCTAAATTTCAAGCATCTGCATCCCACCCCAGGAAACTCTTTGCCACCTTTTGCTCTCCTAAATCCTCCGCCTCCTTCTCTACCATTCTCCAACCATTGCCAAGATGTACTCATGTTTCACTCAACCTGTTCAGGCCTCTGGCCTCACTGTCAGGGAACCTCTTCGTCTCCTCTCTCCAGACAAAGTCCTGCGTCTACTGGTGTTTGGGCGTCTGCCAACCTGTCCTCTTGACCCTATCCTTTTCCTAGCACATCTCTGTGGACCTTTTACCTCACCTTACTTTCCTCATCAACTCCTCCCAATCCCGTGGCTGTGTTCCCTCTGACTTCTAGTCGGCTTGTGTCACCAACTCTTAATCCCCCTGATGTCCCTTCCTTTCTTTCTAAAATGCTTCAGCATGCTGTTTCTACCCAATTTTCTTTTTATCTGTCCCAGAACAATCATCTGGACCCTCACCATTCAGGTATCAAGACAGGTCACTGGACCAAGAGCGCTCTTCTCTGTGTCACAGAGCCTCTCTGTTCTTATCCTCTTTGATCTTTCCGCTGTGTCTGCCACATGTCTTACTGCTGGTGGACCCCAGGGATCAGTCCTTGGCCAACACCTCTTTTCTCTCTACACAAAGTCATTTGGCTCTGTCATATCTGCACATGGCCTGTCCTATTATTGCTAATGCAATGACACTCATCTAATCTTCACACTTCCACCTTCTGATTTCCAGGTTGAAACACACAAATCTGAATGCCTGGCAGACATCTCAGCCCACCACCTCAAGATTAACCTTTTATAAGATGGACCAATTCCTCCTACAGGGCAAGGCCTGCCTGCTCCAAGATCTGTCCATCACAGAACCTTGCAGCTTAGGTCATCTCACGCCTGGACTATTGCAAACCCCTGCAAATGATCCAGACCGCGGCAGCCCCTCATGTTAAACCAAATTCACCCCACTCCCCCGCACCCTCCAGTGGCTTCCGGAAGAAGCTTGCTTCCGTTACAGGACTTTAGTGCGTGCCTGTTGTGCAGCAACGGGAACTGTATCTTCCAACCTGCAGGCTATGCTTATATCATACAACCCTTCTCATGCACTCTGATTTGCCACAACCCTCAGGGTGGACAGCTCCCGCTCCTCAATGGTTGAACAAACTTCCCCTTGAAGCCAGTACAACGGAGTCCTTTCCAATCTTAAGAAAGCTACTGAAAACCCACCTCATAAGTATATTTACTAGTTTATCGCCCCAACCACACCACCTGAGGAATAATGAGTATGCACTTCGAATTCTCAGGCACTGACTTTGCCAACTAATGGCTGATGAGAGTAACTATGTCCGTTTTTGACACCCTAATAGGACTGCACTTATTGTAAGTCGTTCCGAATAACTGCCTGCTAAATGTTTTTTTTTTTTTTTTAAATGTATTTTAAAAATGCTGTTCTCATTTGTGGGTTAAACATTATTTTACCCCATACTTAAGAAACCAAATGTTAGTATGTCCCAACAGGAAAGCTCATGTAAGACAGCAACAAACCAAAATGCACAGCGATCCAGACGTTTAAAACAAACAAATCTAAACTTTTCACCGATTTTATTGTATATATAAAAAGAAACACTGAACAGAACCACAAAGAGCATTTGATCTACTCAGTCTTGTTGAGTAGAGGAGATACAAGGAGAAGATTGGAGCACAACTCAGTACACGTTTACATCTTGCGTATAATAATGGATGGGAAATAAACTCAGTATACCACGTACAGGAGACCGATCAAAGTTAATTCATTGAGGTGATTACAGTGAAAAACTCAAGAATGCATCCACAGCAAACTGCCCAAGGAGATCCAGCAGCCATGTTGTCTAATGAAAAATAGACATACAGCAAAATTTGTTAAGCAGAAATGGCTGCTTCTCCCTGCTATGTGTAAAGCTAAAACGAAGAGACACAAATAAATGCCATTTACATCACGTAGGCCATAAGCACAGAAAGAAAAATAAATGTCTTGCACACTTGCCAGCTTTGTCCCACATTAAAGAGACGGGGAGGAATAAAAATATTCAATCGTTGACAACTTTCAAAAGATCCCCTTCAAAATAATTCTAATGACGCATGTAAATACAGACATTATGAAGAAGGAAAAAAAAAACTGGGAGACAAATCCGAAATCTTTCAATTAACCTACAATTTGGATCCATTCCAAAAGGAAACCGAACTAAATCAAGCTGAGATCACAAGGGGTGGAGTCGCTTGTATCGAGTGAGGTGGGTACAGCGAGGCGGGTGGTGTCTGGGTCATGTAGAGGGATCCATGCACCAGTCTCTCAATCACTGACATCCATGTCGTCCTCTTGGCGGCAGTCGTCTCCGTTGACTTGGGGCGGGCCGGTGCCGTTGCCTTCCACCGAGTGAGGAGACTGGGCCCCGGAGTCCTGGTCGGAATCCTTCTTCTCCAGCCTCTCCCTCTCCTTCTCACTGTCGTAGCCCTGTTCCTCCTCGTCGTAATTCCTGGTCACCTGCAAGGACGTCTAGGAAAGGATTCACCAAGGTAAACGTTGTAGGATTAGTTCACCAAGGTAAACGTTGTGCACCAGTATTACAAACAGTGCCAGGTAATCCCTCTGCCTTAATGATATGAACCCCGGAAAAAAGGCAATCATTCACAAAATGGTCAAATTAACAGGTATTAGGCTCAGTATAAAAAAGACAAATCCCTTAAAATCTGGAGGTAGGCATAAGAGCAAATTTATATATTGTTTTGTCTATCAAATTACGAGGAATTAACAAACCTTGAAAAAAGGAGTAGGGTTTGTTTTTAAAACAGGCTACAATATGACCACATAAATGAACACATTGCAGTTCTTGGGGACTCCTACAATACCCTTAGTAAAAACAGAGTGGGCTGTATTTATGGAGCATTTTTCAAATAGATAATGTTCATAAATAACTAATAGATTGTATTGAGAAGAACCTGCAGAGAAATTCAGAATCTTTAGTGAGAGATTCATCAGGGTAAATGTTTGGATAAGCAGCCACAGCCTAAAGTTGAACTTACTTGTTTCATGATTTTATTTTAAAGCCTTAGTTGAAACAAGACGAAAGTAGTTCTCACCTCTGTTTTAGTAAACATCTGAGGGATTAGGCTGGATATTATAGGGGAATTTTGGTGCTTCACATAATGAATTCACTAAGGAATCGATTAAGTAACCATAGTATTACAGAAGTAATATTTTAGTAATCCATAAGATTTCATATACTCATAAGCCAGAAATGTATTAAACTGCAGGTATTGATAAATAATGCTAAACAACATCTATTCATATAATCAAGTATGTACTGAGTGGTAGTATAAGCACACTTGGAAACAAAGAACACTAAAAGACGAGGTCATCATTCATGATTTCTGACCAGAAAGATTCTGAATTTATTTTCTGGGATGGCATCCAATCACCATCTTATCACTCTGCCTCCCTTAAACTCTTCCCAGGCCTTTGGGATCTCTCAAGGCCAGGTGGCTCATGATTTGAACAATAGGTTCACTCTTTCCCTGAAATTATCATAAAGGGATGATCTAAATAACACAAGATAATACATGGTATAAATGTGTGTTCGCAAGTTGTACGTTGGTCTTTTCTGCAGAAACTTCCCGGCTTTATGATGACGTTCATTAAAGTCTAATTGATTTTACAACCTCTGAAGTGCATCTTTTTGAGTTGGGTACGGCATTTTCCACAACAATATAATGTTACCACAGACAGAGCTAACGTTGCAAATACTGGGTACTTACCGCCGCGGCCAAAGGTTTGGAGAATTACACAAATATTAATTTACACAAAGTTTGATGCCTCAGTTTTTATGATGGCAATATGCATCTACTCCAGAATGTCCTCTCAATAACACAGGTGAGTGTTGAAAAGGACAAGGCTGTAGATCACTCAGTTATGCTGATTGAGTTAGAATAACAGACTGGAAACCTTAAAAAGAGGGTGGGGCTAGAAATCATTGTTTTTCCTCTGTTAACCATAATTACCTGCAAGGAAACATGTGCAGTAATCAAAGCTTTGCACAAAAAGGGCTATTGTAAGATCGCACCTAAATCGACTATTTATCGGATCATCAAGAATTTCAAGGAAGGAGGTTTCAGGACGTCTAAGAAAGTCCAGCAAGAGCCAGGACTGTTTTCAAGCAACCCAGGTGTGTTGGAAAAGGGTTGGAAAAGGGTAACATCTGAAACAAGCCGGGCAGGGGGGCCTGAGGACCAGGGTTGAGCACCACTGCTCTGGTGGGACCTGCGCCCAGCACCCTGCAGCTTGACTGGCTTTTGCCAGAGATCACCGAAGTTAGCATTTCTGCCACTGGTGCACCGTTCTCTACAGAACAACACAGGTTCACACTAAGCACGTGAAGGATGTCTTTAGAAGCCTTGGTGAAGATTATGCTGCCTGCAACATCATCCGGCATGACCGGTTTGGCTGTGGGTCAGTGATGGTCTGGGGAGACATATCCTTGGACTGCTGTTAGGTACCGGTTTGAAATCCTTCGACCCATCGTCAGACCTTACGCTAGTGCAGTGGGCCCTGGGTTCCTCCTAGTGCTGGACAATGCCCAGCCTAATTTGGCCAGGGTGAGTAGGCAGTTTAGTTGAAGAAGGCATTGATGCAATTGACTGTCCTGAGATCCCCCCCAGGACACCATCTTATCAAGAGAATGCACAGACGTTGTCTGGAGTGCATACAGGCATGTAGGGGCCATACACACTACTGAGTCACATTATGCGTTACCTGTGATTGACTCATTTTGTACTATATGAATGACAAGATGTAATGAAAAGATTTTTATCTTTAATTTATTTTGTCCCAGACCCAAGTGTTGTGAGAGTCATGTTTCAAACTAAGAAGCAATATGCTTAGATAAATACTGCATCAATTCAGTTCAAGAAATAAAAAATCTGAAATTGAAAATGAAATGTAAAAAACTAATATTGTCTAATATTGAATAAGACATTCTTCCCCATCTTCTTCTATTAGCCCAGCCAAGCGTCTGAGCACCTTATGAACACCAATATCCAAACAGCTGATCCCAACTAAACACAACATCAAGTGAACGCACTTGTGTAATGAGACAAGCATTTCCTCACAACATTGTAAATAAAGTTAGATTGTTAATAATGTGGTTTACCATTTCATAGAACTGGGCCATGTTTACCTCAGCAAGCATACAATCTGAGTCTTATTACCCAACTTCAACAGTGGAGAATAAGCCAATTCAAACAATTTGTTTCTATATTGAAAATACCTACATTATTTGGTACTAAGTGTGTCAGAAGTTTAGTCTCTAGAGCTGTCCTTTTGTTTTTAAAAAGCCATGTTTTTGCATGCTGAATGAATTGTGATTAATGGGAGATAGTTGAAAACTCAACACTAGAGCCTGTAGTACTAGAGGATAACCTGTGTTACCATCCTAAATGAATGGTGATTAATGGGATATAGTTGAAGACTCAACATTATACATTGCTTATTGCGTAACCATGCCATTTGCACACTGTGCTTCATTTATAGGCCCAGAGCACCGGTACATTGACACTTCACAAAATTTCTGCACAACGTTTTTGCACTTCTGGTTGGATGCAAACTCCATTTTGTTGTTCTGTACTTGTACTGTTGTATGACAAAAGTTGAATCTAATCTAATCTAGAGCCCGTAGTACTAGCGGCTAACCTGTTACCACCCTGAATGAATGGTGATTAGTGGGAGATAGTTGAAGACTCAACATTAGAGCCCACAGTACTAGCGGATAACCTGTTAACATCCTGAATGAATGGTGATTAGTGGGAGATAGTTGAAGACTCAACATTAGAGCCCACAGTACTAGCGGATAACCTGTTAACATCCTGAATGAATGGTGATTAGTGGGAGATAGTTGAAGA
>JACXGK010014355.1:0-11686 GCA_016801125.1 Novumbra hubbsi
TTGTAGGGGGGTTGGGGTTACAGCAGGGGTCGGTGGGGGTGATGTAGCGGGGTTGGGGTTACAGCAGAGGTCGTGGGGGTGATGTAGCGGGTTGGGTTACAGCAGGGGTCGGTGGGGGTGATGTAGCGGGATGGGGTTACAGCAGGGGTTGGTGGGGGTGATGTAGCGGGGTTGGGGTTACAGCAGGGGTTGGTGGGGGTGATGTAGCGGGGTTGGGGTTACAGCAGGGCTTCACAGGTGTGCTATGTGTAGAGTCTACAAATTAGGTATTCTTACATTAATTTGACAAATCATCAACAGCCATTACCCATAGCTGTATTCCCCAAATATCAAACGACACTACAGGGACGCCTCAACACATCGCAACATACTTACGCAACATCAGTTAAAGCCAAGAGCTAATTACCATTAACATACCATAGAACACCTAAATGAACCCAATAAAAAACACCAAAATGAACCCAATACCAAACAGCAAGAATTAACGGAATACAAAAAAGCTAAATGAACAAAGGGCCCAGCTGCCTGGTGAATAAAGACCCATGAACAGGTGTTACATCCATGTCTAGATAGGAGTTGGAGACAGAGCATTCTCTTTCTATGGGGTGGTGCAGCTTCACAGGCCAGGGGAAGGAGATACTGTAGAGCTGATCACTTTCCCCAGACAGAAGCTGGACACTAAGGCTATGTTAATCCACTGAAAGGTCAGGCAGCGCAGAGATAATCCAATCACCACATGAAAACACTCTTTCTCCAGGTGAACCTAACCAACTCCAGCAACCCCGCAGAAAGTATCCAGGTCCAACAAGTTTATTCCAGTTTATACCAGGCACAACCCCCCCCCCCCCCATGTAGTCCAGACCAGTACCTGCCAGGGCCTCGTTGTGACTGAGGAGCAGGTTCTTCTGGCTCTCTGGGTCTGCCGTGACGTCTGTCTGGGATGACTGGATGTCAGCCTCCTCAAAGGCCTTCCAGGACAGCAGGCTGATGTCAGCGTCATTCAGGTAGCCGTTGGAAGTCTCGCTGCACACGCTCTCACCTGACGAGAGAGAGGTGAAAGGTCACTGCTAATTCCTCTGTGCTGAGCTGTCTATATTCCTGGGAGAGACTGGTCAGGGGGGCAGTTCTCACTCTTCTGCCAGAGCATGGGCCTGGCGTTGGGTCCATCTACAGGGTAGTCCAGCTCAGCTGGACTGCTGCTCCGTCGGATCAGAATCTAGGAACAAAGAGGAATCGGTTATCAGGTAGTGTGTCAGAGGGGTGAGGTGGCCGGGTGTGTCAGAGGGGTGAAATGGCCGGGTGTGTCAGAGATGTGAGGTGGGCTGGTGTGTCAGAGGTGGCCGGGTGTGTCAGAGGGGTGAGGTGGCCGGGCGTGTCAGAGGGGTGAGGTGGCCGGGCGTGTCAGAGGGGTGAGGTGGCCGGGCGTGTCAGAGGGGTGAGGTGGCCGGGTGTGTCAGAGGGGTGAGGTGGCCGGGCGTGTCAGAGGGGTGAGGTGGCCGGGCGTGTCAGAGGGGTGAGGTGGCCGGGCGTGTCATCAGCTATGAGACTTACCGCTGGCGGATCACCTTCTCTTTTTCCTTCTGACGTCCTGCCGTCAGAGCCACAGGAGTTGTTGGGAGAAGACTCCCTCTTCTGCCCTGGAAGACACAGAGGGGCTGTTATTCACACTGGGCACACCAGGACAATGAATGGCCATCTCCTTCAAATCATATCCGTCCCCGTGTGGACGGATACAGAGCACCGGTACAGAAGAGTAGAGAAGCCCACCGCTAGAACAGGCCCGTCTACATCCGCTCCCCTTAGTGTCTTCCTAACCTGGGAAGGCGTCGGCCAGTTGGTGTGTGATGTCAGAGGTGCTGCTGCTGCGTGGTAGAGGGCTGTCCCCGGCCTCCAGCTCTCCATCCGGCCCACACTCTGACAGCTGGCCCTCCTCCACGTCTGGCCGCCAGCACCACATGAGAGGACACAGTGTTAGAGCAGGGCCCCAACCAGGATGCATCTCAAACTCACCACACACTACCGGTCATGCACTACCACACCGCAGACGTCCACCGCCAAAACCAGAAAATAGTCACTTCTTTGGACACGTTAAGATGGCTTAGAGACAAACGGTTACAAGCGTAAGCAACACACAACAGACAAGGAAGGAAGGTTTTGTCGTTCTTCCGTTCTAACTTTACAATAGACAAACAAAACGGTCATTTGCTGAGAGACAGAACAAGGTCTTTCACACCACTGACCATCAACACAGAAGGACTGACAGAATAAGGCAGGACAAGTACAGACAGACAGACAGACAGACAGACAGAAGGTGGGAACCACACTCTCAGAAGTCTTTACCTGAAAGCCTGTGAGAGCAAGAGTTACCAGACGAGGAGGAGATACCAGGCAAGAAAGAGGTCACAGTATGAAGCAGTATGGGAACACTTTTAGTAGTGGGCAAAGCCTCGTAAAGATGGACACAGTTGCTGATGGACTGGCTTCGCTTAGCTTCCATCACAGAGCCGGAGAAAAGGAGAAAGGTCAGGAGAGACAGGAAGAGAACAACGGGAGAAGTCATTCAAAGAGTGAAACAACCAGGATGGTAATGTTACTGAGCCCAGACCTGAAGCTGGATTTCAGAATATGACACTTGAGGGCTCTTCATCTTAACAAAGAAAGACTGCCTCATGAGAGTTGTTCAAGCGAAAAAATTATAATAATAAATAATATTTTAAACAAAATATTTTAAATGAAAATAAGAATTTGCTCTATACTGACCTGCCTGGTAAAATAAATGTAAAATCACATTAACAGATAAGGCATTGGAGTATTGTGTGGGACAGCACTCCAGACCTAATCTAAACGAGAGACAGGAACATCTCAAGAGAAGGACGATTCTATTCTCTGACTACGCCAGACCTTAATTACTCTCTTTCATTAGGAGATAGCATCGTCTCCCGTACAGTTACCACTTAATGCATATTAATGAGCATTAATTACACTCTTAATAAAACTATCAAAAAGCTACAGGATTGATGTGTGGGCTCCCCCGAGGGGGGAGTGATATCGGTACGTTTGAAGATCAATATGGGAGAAATCCAATTAGGAGAACGAACAGGAAGAATTTGAGGCAGTGGCGTTTCGTGTCATATTGTCTGTATGCAGACACACACACACACACACACACACGCGCACGCACGCATGTGTACACACACGCACGCACGCATGTGTACACACACACTTTAAGAATCCTCCTTCAGGCAGAACGGCATATGCTACAGGCTGAACAAGCTCTTCACCCAGCAGAGATGCTATCAGTAAAGAGAGAGGATGAGAGACAGAAGAAAGACAAGAAAGAGCGAGGAAACAAGCGAAGACGTATATCTAAGACAGAAAATTATTAAAAACCTGTATAATAATTCTTAAAAAAAAAAAAACATCTATATATTGTTAATGCTTATTGTATATTTGGCTTGACGTATGTTTTTGTAAATTAAATGAACTATGTATGTACACAGTGTTGTGTCCTCTAGCCTCCTCTGTCAGGAGATGAATAGTTTTGAGAAGCTCGACACATTCCATTCCAAGTGGATAGTCTGAAAGCTAAACCAATAATTAGACGGAGATACCACGTCAGATAAGTGGATGTGGTTTGCTGTATCAGGACAATGAAGAAACAACATCAGTCTTCAACATGTCACCATGTGCTTGTGTGTGTGTGTGTGTGTGTGTGCCACGCAGCTGACACAGAAACATGTTGACATTGGCCAATGACATATGACAGCATCAGCGGAGACCATCTGCTGTGTCTTTATGCTTGGTGTTGAGCCCTTCACCAGCACCTGGACTAATGTACACAAGACTCCCTGTCCTGATCTCACAGAGGACGTGGGACAGGTGGTGATAAAGGGACTCAGCCATGAACAGATGTAGATTCAGGACACCGTTTGGCACTGGTGTCTGCGTGGGATCACCTGTGGCTTTCTGACGGACGCTGTTGCGGGCCTTCTCCACACCGGGGGCGCCTGAGGTCGTAGCGCTGCGGAACCTCATTGGCTCCTGGACCCCTTGCTGGTTGCCTTGGTTTCTCCAGCTCAGAGAGAAGGACCGGGCCACCGCTGCTGCCTTCTGGGAGTCCTGGCTAACCCCTGGGGGACACACTTATTAGTAGGAAAACCCCAGAGGGACACACTTATTAGCAGGACAACCCCTGGGGGACACACTTATTAGCAGGACAACCCCTGGGGGACACACTTTTTAGTAGGAAAACCCCTGGGGGACACACTTTTTAGTAGAAAAACCCCTGGGGGACACACTTTTTAGTAGGAAAACCCCTGGGGGACACAGGTATTATTAGCAGGAAAACCCCTGGGGGACACAGGTATTATTAGCAGGAAAACCCCTGGGGGACACAGGTATTATTAGCAGGAAAACCCATGGGGGACACAGGTATTATTAGCAGGACAACCCCTGGGGGACACAGGTATTATTAGCAGGAAAACCCCTGGGGGACACAGGTATTATTAGCAGGAAAACCCCTGGGGGACACAGGTATTATTAGCAGGAAAACCCCTGGGGGACACACAGATATTATTAGCAGGACAACCCCTGGGGGACACAGGTATTATTAGCAGGAAAACCCCTGGGGGACACACAGGTATTATTAGCAGGACAACCCCTGGGGGACACACAGGTATTATTAGCAGGAAAACCCCTGGGGGACACAGGTATTATTAGCAGGACAACCCCTGGGGGACACAGGTATTATCATGTCAAGACCCCCATTACCTCGGCCCCTCTGCTTCTTCTCCTTCTGTTCACTGAGCTTGTCCAGAGGCAGGTTACTCATGTCCAGGCCGTAGACGGAGCGGGCCAGAACGGCGGTCAGGGAGTCCATGATGCCGGCCCACTCCGTCACCAGCTCCTCCCAGCCGGTCAGAGACGACAGAACGGACAGCAGCTCGTCCCAGAGCTCCCGGGAGATGAATACACTCAGGTTGGCCCGGACCCAGGCCACGATGATGGTCTAAACGAGGTTAACCACACAGGGATGGGACGAGGGACGATATCAGAACCATTCGCATCAGAAAATACCTACGATTGTGAAATCGTGGAATGAATCCATGATCTAAATAATCCTTGTAACGCGGTGGTTAAGCAATAAGGAATGCCGGTGCAGGGATAATGGTAAAACACCACCCGCTAAGGGCTGTTCTTAGGCACGACACCACACAGAGTTACAGCAGACAGGGAAGCACGGAAATTGCATCCGACTTACCCTGAAGAGGAGGGCAGCCAAGCTCTCAGCAAACGTGTCTTTTCTTTGGTTCTCCTGAGGCCTCTTCATCACCGCCTCAGTGATCCTCAGAAGAACCTGCAGCATCTGCTCCCTAAAAACACACACACACACACACACCCCGCAGGGCATTAACCAATCATCATCAACATCAATCATCACACATCAATGAGTAGCAGACAATGGATGGAAATTGGATCTAGAGGTGCCGTCTGACGTAGCTACCATGTCTGTGTGTTCATGGCGTGCTCCATGATCATGTGGCGGTAGATGCTCAGCACCCGCTGGCACACTTCCACCTGGTTACCCAGTAGCGTGGGCACGTCCTGGCACGGCTCCAGGAGAAAGACGTTGGCCGAGTTGGTCAAGAACACCTGGCATGGAGACAGGGACACTGGTCAGGGTTTGATTAACACGACGCATCTCAATGAGATGTGCTTCATCAGTCCATACAAGACGGACAGATCTTCTGCCGTACCCCGACCCCCCCTGATAGACAGGCAGGTGGTACAAAGGGGCAGCTGCGGAGCAGAGCCCAATGGGCTGTTGAAGAGGTTTGGTTCCCTGTCCAGACGACAGCGGAAGGTATCACCTGGGATATAGACGCCTCCACCACGGTCAGTTCCCTGGCTGCCGGCCTGTCTTACCTGCAGGGTGGGCTGGATGCCAGCCTTGATGTCCCTGTTCTGCTCCTCCATGAGGCTGCCCCGACTGATGGCACTGCTGAACGAGTAGGTTCTGCCCCAGCTGGACGAGCGCTTGTGACCATGACTCTCCAGCACCTGGAGAAGGACCAGACGCACCAGTCAGACGGTGACTATGAAAGGGACTGTTTGTGTGATCATATACCCGCGTGGGTGCGTGCTCCTATACCCGCGTGGGTGCGTGCTCCTATACCCGCGTGGGTGCGTGCTCCTATACCCGCGTGGGTGCGTGCTCCTATACCCGCGTGGGTGCGTGCTCCTATACCCGCGTGGGTGCGTGCTCCTATACCCGCGTGGGTGGGTGCTCATATACCCGCGTGGGTGTGTTTATATGTGTGTACCTGTGTGTGTGTACTGTCTGCCTCAGTGATGAGCAGCTGTTCTGGGTTCTCCTCCACATCAGCATGTCTGTTCTTCTCTGGCTCTGTCATGAAGCCTGGCTTCTCTTGCAAAATCCACTTCCTGTACACCTTGATCACCTTCCGGGTTGCTGACGCCTCGCAGGAAGGCAATAAGAAGGCCTGGAGCAGAATGATACAGTCAGATATAACAGGGTTATGCAAGAGGTTACAGTCAGATATAACAGGGTCATGCAAGAGGTTACAGTCAGATATAACAGGGTCATGCTAGAAGACACTGTCAGATATAACAGGGTCATGCAAGAGGATACAGTCAGACATAACAGGGTCATGCAAGAGGTTACAGTCAGATATAACAGGGTCATGCTAGAAGACACTGTCAGATATAACAGGGTCATGCAAGAAGATACAGTCAGACATAACAGGGTCATGCAAGAGGTTACAGTCAGATATAACAGGGTCATGCAAGAAGACACTGTCAGATATAACAGGGTCATGCAAGAAGATACAGTAAGATATAACAGAGTCATGCAAGAGTTTAAAAAACAAGTGAGCCTTTACTGCCCTCTTGTGTGAGCCGCTAAATAAATTTATCTTAATTGCTACATGTGCCCATTATTGAATGATGACATTGACACAGTGATAGCATTTCTCCACAAGAGGGCAGTACAATACAAGGATCCCCATTGCAGAAGGGGTCTCCATCACGGCCAAGCCGAGCACAGGGGCGATTCGGCAAAACAACTCCCCCCTCGGCAAAACAACGCCACCTGCAGGCCGTACCTGGTGGAAGACCTCGTTCACGAAGTTGACATTGTCCCGCGTGGAGAGCAGGATGGCGTGGACCAGGTCGTAGACGCCGCGGTGCTCCTCGTCCACGCTGCACAGGCTGGAGTCGCTGGGGCGCCGGCCGGACAACGTGCTGCTGTTGGAGTGGTTCTTCTCCGGCTCCGTGGGTCCGCTGGACTCCCCCTCGCCACCACCCCGGTCCTTCTCCTGACCGCTACTGCCCGCGGTGACCGTCTGAACACACAGCACAAGGGTCAGATGAGACGGGCGGATTAGGCCTGGGGCCCGGGAGAACCTGAACTGACCTCGCAAAAGCCTCGCCTCGGAACGGACCTTTCTATCGTGCTCGTATTGCCTCGGGGCGAGTCCGGATGAGAGTGCCCTGCGTGACGGTGGACGTACCTGGATGAGTTTGGGGATGACCTCGTTGGTCCCGTTCTTGGTGCCGGGGGTGGCGGTGCTGACGTACTTCTTCTCCAGGAAGAAGGTGACCAGCCAGGTGATGAAGGCCACGCGGGGAGCCAGGTACTGGTCCCTGGTACAGAAGGTGCTCTCATTGTTCCGGGTGACGGGGACATACAGGGGCTTTGGTCGGTGGTGGGGGAGGTCTGAGGGAGACCGCAGGGGAATGAAAAAGGGGGAGGTTGATTTCACAAGATATTTTGCCTTACCTCGCCAAACAATTCTCTGGTTTTCCTTTTTTCTCTAAGGTCATTGGGGTACAGAGTGACACAAAACAGAAGAATAAGGCTCCATTCAAACTTGTGATTTTTATATTGCAGGCACCTGAAACCCACCACAGGGAGATCAATTCTAAATCAATTGGGAAAATCCCTAAACACACACACCTACCTAAAAGTGGCTTGTAGAGGTTTGTGAGCTTGGTGAAGGAGGGGAACAGGTGTGGAAGGTAGTACTTCTTAAACAGACTGAAGAGAAACCTGAATCCCGAGTCCTGGTTGTCTTTGTTCTTCCACTCCAAACTGGACGCCTTTCAGACACACAAGGACACATTCCCTCAAAAAATTCAGACAAACAGCCTTAACACCAGTGTTATACTGGACCAACCAACATATCTAGACAACATTGCTCCAATTTTGTCTAGATGAGGTCGACCTGCAGCCTCACCTGGACCACCATGAACTTCAGCGTGGTCTGGAGGATGTAGCAGGTCTGGTCATCGGCCACCTTCTCCCCTGGCACAGCTGGGACCAGCGGAGTGATCTCTTCAGGCAACACCTTGGCTGTCAAGGGAAAAACATCTTACAAAATCTCATCTCGCCTCGGCAGCCTGTCATGAGATAATAAGTTCTAAAACAAATCCCCCCAAACCCAGACAACCACGGTAAACTGTCTTGGTATAACGGACCCAGGACCCTGAAGCAAGTTTCCCGAATTAGCCGGTGTGGAGGAGGAGGGAAGAGGTCAGGACCGTGAGGACCTCGCGGGGCCGTAAACCGGGGCCGCTAAGGTTTGAGAGAGGAAATGCTGGGACGGGGACGTGGGATCTCACCGTCGGGTGGGTTGGAGAAGGGGTTGTAGATGATGGTGTCCAGGGTGCAGAGTCCTCTGGTCGAGGGCACGGCGGGAAAGCCCGGAACCAGGCAGGCAAAGATGAGGAGCTGCTCCTCAGCGCAGTTACTCTGTAGGGCCTGCAGCCACAGCAGGAACAGACGAATGCCCTCGCATCTGATCTGCAGGCGGGAGGGCCGGGACAGAACACCACACACAGATCAGACCGCCGCCTCGGTCGTTGGCGAAACAGAGACACAGCGCTTTGTGTGACCCCCAAACCATTTACCTTGAACGAGTTTCCGGTGTGCAAAAGTTTTTTCAGGATCGAACCTGAAATTGAAAGCGAGAGCATGAAGACAGGCCAAATCCACAGGAACAAACTCAACTCGTATAGGTACACCCAACCACTTGGAGAGGGAAACGCATGTCAGTGCATTTAATCAATACAAATTGACCTTGGTGATAAAACAGGCAGTTGGGGTTGGCTGCGCTTTCTCCTGATGAAAATGAACATCAATCACTTGGTGTGAATTTATGAAGCCAATCAGGTGTGCAGTAATCAAATGAGACATGTCTCTGATTACTAAATGCCTGGTTCTCTGCTCATCACCTTAAATCAATCACGTTCCCCCTTGTTGCTAAATGAACGAAGAATAAATTGCTTTCCAACCTCAATTCCTAAGCTCCAAGAGATTGGAAAGAAGGAGCATATGAGAGAGATCAATTTCCAGACAGGTAGCGATCTGTGTGTGCGATTGTTTCACTAGCGAAAGGATCACCAAATGACACGGGTTATATAGTGGGGATGAGGGAACAGCAGACATTTCCCTTCAGCCCTGAACAAGCGCACATGTAAAGAAAACCAAACCAAGAGCGTTTTAATAAAATCAATGTAGCAGCTGGGGGTCCCAGAGGAGAAAACCAATGGTTGAGCTGAGAAGTTTCCGGCTGAAAGACCCGGCAGTGCCAGTCTATTGACGCATCCACACAACCCGGCAGACCCCCCCCCCCTGCATTACGAGGCGGACCGAGCAGCTGGGGATGATCCTTAATGGATGAGGCTGGGTTTTGACGGGTGTGGAGCGGTGCGTGTTCGGGGGCTGCGGGGGGGAAACCAGCCCACATATTTAGAGCAATGTGCCCCAGGGGTGACCGGCGGATGTGATCTCGGCATCGCCGCTTTAGCTGAGACGGCTGACAAACAGAAGATTATAATTGAGGTTATCGCTGTTTGTGAGGGTCCTCCGTGCTTGCGAGGACGAAACAAAGGCATGCATAATTCAATTACCAATTAGCAATCCAAATTAGGTTCTCATTAGCATTTTCCGTTTACCTCCCTATACCTCAAATAATTATTTTCTTCCTACACCAACTGTTTAAGCTTTGCTGGTAATGTGCACCACTGTGGTTTAGTTTGGTGCCTAAAGCCGAGGCAGACGGATTACTACCGTAACCTGTGTTGGCTCTGCCTATTCGCAGGTGGTAATACCCCAGAGTACTGGGACCTACCTATACTGTGGAACTGCCATCGACTGTAGATTTTCTCTGGTAGAAGCTGCAGGATTTTCTGGAGAAAATGGGGGAGAAAGTGTTAGACATTTCCCGAAAAGACAGTGAAGCGACTGTCCGCCGACTTCAACCCTCAATAACACAGGAAACAAAAACTGTGGAAACGGTAAGATAGAGACTTGCTGTAGAACACCCGAATGATGGCAGCATTCAAGCCAGTTATGGTTTTTATGAACACAGCAGCTTCTATTGAATAATTAATAATTAATTCTGTATATCACTGAGCTCTTTGCTTCATCTCTGGGGAACAGTTTAGGGAATACATGAATGCGCATGGCAATACTTTTGTTTCTTTCTTACAGAAACAGCCAGCATGGGACTTCTATCATCATGGTTAAACAACTTCACATTACAGTACGAGAACAAGTGACTGGTCAATACGGGTTATACTCCAGTAACAGGGGAACTTCAAGTAGAGCTTAATTAGAAGCCTTAGGACTGTTTCTGTTGCTCATTTGATCTTGTGCCCAAATTCTATTTGATTGTATTCTGCCGATTTGGTTTTTGACTGACTGACCTAACAGAGCCTGGTCCGTCAGTCAGTCAGTCTTCCGCCTCTTCTAACTGTTGCATGTCATACAGAGTCTTCTGCCTCTTCTAACTGTTGCATGTCATACAGAGTCTTCTGCCTCTTCTAACTGTTGCATGTCATACAGAGTCTTCTGCCTCTACTAACTGTTGCATGTCATACAGAGTCTTCTGCCTCTTCTAACTGTTGCATGTCATACAGAGTCTTCTGCCTCTACTAACTGTTGCATGTCATACAGAGTCTTCTGCCTCTACTAACTGTTGCATGTCATACAGAGTCTTCTGCCTCTACTAACTGTTGCATGTCATACAGAGTCTTCTGCCTCTACTAACTATTGCATGTCATACATAGTGGTTGGCCCTCCAACCACAAATACACAACTCAATTAGAGCCCCACAACCTTTCATCAGGCTATCATTACTCCTCTACTGGGGGGCGGGGTTAAATGGGTCAACCTGGCGGATGATAAAGACCGGGGGGGAGGAGTGAGAGGGCAACACTATGGAACGAGCAGTGTGGCAGCCGCTCTGATAACAGGCAGTGCATTGTGGGTAATAGATAACTACCCAGCTTCGTAGGCCCAATAAAACCACATGCAGTTGAGAGGTGAAACCTCAACGCGCAGTCTTAATCCCTCCCACCGACCACGCGCTATTAAGAGCACTGTTCTCAGAGAGGCATTTCGGTGAGACATTTAGAATCCAGGAGTCCGCACAGGCAGTGCACGTCAGCAGACAGAGCAAAAGACAGTGGAAAGACAGAGAGAACTGGATCAGTGCACGTCAGCAGACAGTGGAAAGACAGAGAGAACTGGATCAGTGCACGTCAGCAGACAGTGGAAAGACAGAGAGAACTGGATCAGTGCACGTCAGCAGACAGTGGAAAGACAGAGAGAACTGGATCAGTGCACGTCAGCAGACAGTGGAAAGACAGAGAGAACTGG
>JACXGK010014356.1:0-11665 GCA_016801125.1 Novumbra hubbsi
ACCAGTAGCACATCAATTGTTCAGTCGAAGCTGAAGAAAAATGGGACGGGGTATGAAGGGCAGACGCTCAAGATATAGGGGCAGGTTTGCCCCGATTGGTTGAGCTAGTACATTTTGTTTTCAAGCTGGGCCGCTATGCGGCATGGGTAACCGCTAGAGCTACGCCTCTAGGGGGCGGAGCTCCACGACATATAATGGTTGGTTCCTCAGTGTGGTTATTAAGCGGTATAGTTGGCTAATTAGTTAAAACCAATGTTTTTTGCATTTCTCCTGATTTCATTTATAAATTGAAACAGCCAAAGCTAACTAGACAACTAACTGTCCGGTTCGGATCATATATCAGACTATAGAAATGTTACCGCAAATGTGTTTCAGTTTTGAAGTGACGAGCTGTCACTTTCAGTAGCTAGTCCAAATTGGAAACAGTAACGTTTTGCTTTGCTGACGACGTCGTCACTTAATCATGATGTCCATGCTATCCCGATATTTGTGCCACATACTTTTACTTATAATTTATACAAGGCATAATGTGTTGAGATTTGTGTGCCTGAATGTGTGGACGGGCGAATAGAGGACAAGTTGTAGATAGACTGTTAGTTATATAATTGTATTTCTTTTTTAATTCTTTTAATGTTTTTTAATTTCTCTTTTTATTTCTCGTTTAATGTCTTGTCTTGTAAAGCACATTGAATTGCATCTATGTATGAATTGTGCTATATAAATAAACTTGATTGATTGATTGATTGCCTTATGATTACGCTATGATTTCATTAGATGTGTGGACCGCAAATTACTGCTGTTTCTACGGATGTCCGTTAGGCTATAAAAAAACACCCCAAACTGCTTGCTAAAGCTAGCTTACTATCTGACTCATTTACAACTTCATTAGAGAAATTGCTTAGTAGCAAATGTGTAATGCATTTGCAGAGGAAGTGTTGTGAGAAGTAGATTTGTATTAGTGGCGTTTAGAAAAAATATATAGATATTATTCCAAGTTACATGAATGTGGTGTCAAATTATAGATGCGGAGGTGCTCTTTAAAACAAAGTTAACTTGTAATTTCAGTGTTTTTCATTTTTGTGCTATATCTATTTGTTTCTAATGTGTGAGAAAATGACTTATTTTCTGAAATCTAGAGCAGCATTCTAGAATTGTATTAGGGTCTAAATAGTTAAATCAGTAATGTAACTTGTCAACCCAATCAAATGCTTTTCTTAGGATGATTTTTAGTTGTAGTGTTTTAAATAAGATAAGCAACAGAATAGAAATGTATGGATGTCCACCGGACAACTCTAAACAACTGCTGTTATATTATTTGTACAGTTTTTGTGTTTCCTGAGAATTGGCAGTACTGCAACATATGATCAACATTACGTCAACATGCAGTTTGTTTTTGTGATATATATTCCCTTCACCCCTCCCACGCCTTGGGGCTGCCTTGTATAATTGGCAGCCAAGTTGGTCCTAGACGGCACTGCAAGAAAGGATCAATATGCTGCAGTGCACTACTGCTGCTTCAGAATTACCCATCTCTTCTGCACTCATCCCGGTCTTGATAAAAGGTGGCACAAGAGTCAGAGGAAAGATTCTGTCACCGTGGTTTACACCTGTCACAAACCTGAATAAGGAGTTCTTCAATGACTACTTTCAGTTTTCGTCCGTCCTTTCTAACCTCTTTTCCCCCAAAACACATTTTCTCCTCTCTTTAAGCCAATCTCTTACTGGGTGAACCATGGCATTGACAATGAGACTTGTGCGATGGAAACAAGCAAGCATTAGAGTTGGATTCTGTCATTCACATCTCGATGTCAGGGGACAGAAAGATCTCTGGGGTGTAGAGATGAATATAGACTAAAACGTTTGAAATGAACCCTGTCCAAAACCAATCTAAGTACATATCCAAGTAAACACAGTTGTGAGACATTGGGGAGTTGTAGAGAAAGTACTTTTGGGATGCTCTGCTTGCATTATATCTAGTTGCAACAGCATTTTTGACTATCGTTTTTTTATATATATCTTTATAATCTGTGTTACATAATGTTTAAATGGATTTGGGGAAGAGTTTAAGAGTGTGGCAATCATTTCATCCTCTCCAGCATCCTCTCCAAGCCATTTTGTTTTTTTCCCCACCATGTTCATACGACATGGAAATCACAAGGGATCATGTCAATGTGAGGTAGTGTTCACTCAGCTACAGTTATGTGATTAAGTAAGCACTGTAAATGTATAACATATGTCATAGGGCACTACCAAGACGTGTATGGCAATGAATAAAATGTGTTTTTAAAAACCGCGCAATGCCAATTGTATCATATTTGCTACACGAGTTGCATGTGTAGTGTGTCCAGAGTCTATAAATCCTAATCCAGCTCAGAAGTATGATCAGATGGACAGGACAGGGACATCATGTCCAATGTCCAACAAGAGAATAATCCAGACCACAGCCATTCTACATAGGACAGGTCATCCCACTATGTTCAGCCCTTCGGCTGACCAAAATATGCTCAGAAGACAAAACACTCCAGGATGACATCAAGGGATCTAAATCCTTGGGATCAGAGAAAGCCTGCGGGTCCTGATTTTCTTCATTGCTGCTTTTTTAAACTGGCAGCTGTTTTCATATCTTAAATGCTTACATATCTTTTCAATCTTATCCTGGAATGTAATACAATTCCAAGGATCTGGAAGTCAGCATTTGTTCAACTACTGTGAAAATAGGGAGGTCCAAAATTTTTAAACAAGTATAGGCTAATCTTGAATATGTCACTTCTCAGTAAGATACTCAATGCTGTTGTTAGTGTTTTTATACCATAACTCTTTTTTATCTACCAATCAGGAATTAGGAAAAAGCATAGCACAATTATAGCAGCCATAAAATGTTATATGATATCCCTGGCTTCAAGTGTGCCATTCATGCAAGAAAACCCTAGATCATGACATAGTAGAAGCAGGACTGAAACGAAAACTGGGGTGAGGTAACATGAACATAAAAGTAAACTAAGAATGATATCCTGCCTTAGGTTTATTGTTTATATTCACATTGACCAGACCTGGGGTCTGGTCAACCTCAACCATTCATACACCCTTCACTGTAAACTCGATAGACTGAGTGAACATCCTAGGAGGTCAGCTGTCTCTGGTGTTGCATCTTCACTTCAACCGCGTTGATCAAGCCTTCTCTGTACACAATGATAACTCACCTACAAAGCATTGATAAAAGGAGAACAACAACTTAAATGTGACAGAGCAATTGAAATGCTCTCAGCACTGACAGCAACTATGATTAGCCATTTTAAACCTGTAACACTGGAACCACTGCGTTTGGCACCAACAAATCCAATGTTTCGTTGAAGAACAACTGAACCTCTTAACGATGTCTACATGCTATATAATGTATCGGTTTGCAGTCACAAGATTTACTGTTTGGCTAAATGAATTAACAGGGACCTAATACACACCAGTGCGTGTATGTTAATAGGTAAGGTGAGAACTGGAAGAAATAGATACTATATAGTATGCCTGAAGAATAGCATGTCCAAAATCATAGTACTACATAGTTCTACTATTTCTTAAGTATGTTTTTCAGTAAAAGAGGAGACGTTTGCAACATTTCTCTTGTCTTTGCAGTTGACCAAAAAATCAGTCATTGTCATCTATATTGTTATAGGATCATTATCATTCATGTATGAAAGAAAAGCTAACAATGTTTTACCATGAAATGCAGCACACTAGCTAGGTCAACAATCAATCAAGGATAACCCCAACAACAACTAAAATAGTACAATCCATATAACATGGAGGCTTCATGTAATGAAACAAAAGATTACTACATTTATTTTTCTGACCTCTATTGGCCATTAATCCACACTGTGACTTACTGTAGTGTGTGGGTTGTTTGGAATGGAAACATTCAGAGTCCTTTCTGGTTAATTATGTGTTCAACTAATCTCACTGCTCTTCAAATCTCTCAGACTTGATAAACACTACCTGTGGTCCCCCTAGGGTGAAGTGTCTCTTTAAACATCATGTCTGTAACTCATTTGTCATTTTTTTTAATTGTAAATGAATGCAAGAATCAAGCGTCAAGTCAGTGATGCATTTCTGGAGGCTATAATCTAGCTCAGTTGGTAGAGTGCATCGCTTGCAATGCCACGTTTGAGGGTTCATTTACCACAGTGGGCTTCTACTTAAAAATATGATAGAAATGTGCACTCAAAACAATAAAAGAAAAAGGCAAAACAGGTTGCAGTTTTTCTCAGTAAGATTTCAGCAGTCTTGATCCATTGCCGATAAGTTGCTCCCACCATCAATCTCTTGAGTGAAAACAGCAGCAAGGCCCACATCACTGGCATCTGTTTGAACTTTGAAGGGCAGGTTGAAGTCAGGGGAGAGAACTGGTGCTTTGGTTTGAGGTTCCTTCAAGTCCTCAAAGTCCATTTCGTATTCTTATACCCCAGCAGAGCAACGATAACAACTCGCCATGCCTTTATGGGTAACTAAGGTATGATTCTACTTAAATATGATAGCCATTTAAACAACATGTTACACATACAAAAACCAAATTGGGATGTTTTAAGGAAAGTAATTTGTTATAAAAAAATGTACCAAGCTCAATTTTGAACGAAGTAGTCTAGCCTATTTTGCACATTTACTTTCACTGAACAATTAGCGACCAAGATGTCTTGTGTTGCTCCTCTACACTTTAGAGACAGGATCGGCACATCTCAGAAAGAACCAATTAAAAGGGCGATATGACAGTGCGGTATTCTATGTGTGGTTCAGACCGTGTGCCTTCTAAAAATAACGTGGACCGAATGTCTAATATGTGATGATGATAATTATGGGCCGGAAAGGTTTGTAACCACATAATCAGAATATTTTAGAACTACTGAAATCTGAGGGGGCACAAGCATGAGTGCCCCCTATGGTCCTGAAACCAGTGCTTGGGGGGGAGGTTATGGCTCTGTACTAACATCGTTCTTTGGTGTAATACAGCACATTTTCTTCCCGAATCATCTAATCGATAATACGGTCAGCTAATTATGTCAGGTGAGCTAAAAGGTCAGACATTAATACTGAGCCAGGTTTTGATGATAAAAAAATCCCCTCCCTTTACCTTCTGTCTACCAAAATATGCTGTCCAGTCTTGATGAGGCAAAGAAAGGTCATCAAGATGTCTGCTATGATTACTTTTTGAAGTACGTACCGTACAAACACACGACACATCCAGACAAGATGTAGAATATTTCAGTTCCAACTGATATGGTTGTCTTCACGGTGATTCATCACATTTCTTTGTAATTGACTGGACATCTGCTGCTTTAGAATTCCACCACAGGGGCCCTCAATGGCAACGCTACAGCCTGAAAGTTAGCTTCATAATTGCAGGACCAGGGTTAAAAAACCTGCTCACAAATTAGGCCGGTGGTACCATGGAGGCCTGTGCTATTGGCCAGCACGGGCTGGGTTTGGGGGGTTAAGTATTGAGTTTGGTTGCATTATACCGTCACATTCCAGTGACTATTTGTGGCTTTGGGGTAGAAGGTCAGAAAATGTGTTCTGGCTTGCAAATATTCTTGCCTATTTCACCACAATTTGGAAACATATATGACAAAACACTATTAAAAAACACAATATGTTTTAAAGTATCCTGCATGTGTGGTATAGGGAAAACCAAATTGAATTAACTGCTTATCAAGATAATACATTCAGTCCTACTTTTCTTTCTGTCCATATAGAACTCATCAGAAATATATAAAAAAAAATAAAAAAAATAACATTGGTCACAACCTTTGCAGTGCCAATGCAATGTGCTTTTACTATGAACCAACCACCAGTCATGAACATCCTGATCAACAATCACATAACAGGCTGTGACAGCAAAAATTGTTCTGTTTGTTACTGGAGTTCAAGTCCGATCACAGTCTAGTTAAGTGAAAAATAAAATTTATATGACGCGTTTATCTTATAAACAGTTGTCTCAGACTGCGTGTTACTTCTCTTCAAGGAGACTTTAGCGCAGTCCCCAGTGAATGAAAGTAGGATTTTGTTATTTAAGTCCCAAAGGCTCACTTAGTCTGCATTGAAAAGTTCAGGCTGATTTTCTCCGTCTGAAGCAATCAAACGATCTGAGCTTTAGTGATCAAGGATGGAGCATAGATTTTTATTGATGGGGTGCAAAGGGGAACAAAGAACCAGTTGTGGGTGTCCGTGGGAAATCAGCCCTAACAAAAATGATTATTTAGGGCCTTTGAGTTTAATGCATTTAATCATTACTTCATTATATCTTGATTATTCGCAATACAAGACTTATAAATTGTATATTGATGATTATACAGTTTACCATACTTCATTCATTTTTTTGGTCAGTTTACCATGAAAATAAATAAATGAAAATACAGTTAAATGTATTGAATGATCCAAAGTCTATAAGCCCAATTCATCAAATATCTTTAGCATTTTAGATGAGTTCCTCTAGAAGGAAAACATCGCTATAAATAGGGCTGATCATTTCAAAGGTTTTCTACCTGCCGAATAGCCAGCCCTTTCTGTCATTTGGTCTCCTGTAGGGTTCGTAACATCCATGTGTCTTGCTTGGATCACAACAGTCCACCAATCACAACAAGTATCACATACATAATTCATAATGCTCTTTATAATAGCCTGGTAGGGATACGTATTGCTGCTCTGGCTAATCAAACAATCACCCAAGAAAGCATCCACTTGGGGAAATAGGGTTAAAGGTTAGTTGATTATCCCAACACCAGCATCAATATTAGTTTGGCTGGGTCTAGTGACTTTTACAACATAGTACACTCTTACCAAGACTACTTGAACTGTTGGCAGTTTGATAGTAATATGCAGGCTGTTTTTATGCCATATGTTGAGGAGTGTGTTAGCCTAAAGCAGGACTTTTAGGGGGGACGTCAGTTACCCGCAGCACAGCTGCAGTATCACTGTAATACACCATCCCGAGGGAATCATTTCAATGTTCATACTTTTTCCATTCTTCAATTACTTTGAAAAACACAACTATTGGGCTTTGGCCCAAATAAAACACTGTTTGAAACATACCCCATAGACAATCATCAAAGTGAATGTGTTCAGTCACACCCTGCTTAAACACTTTGCCTTCAGACATCTCCTAGAATTTTACCTCCTGAATTAATTTAGGAGAGTAAAATGCATCCCACAATTTGCCCGTCTTCAATCTTCCACTCCTGTGCCAACATATAGTGTAGTTGATGACATTGAGCTAAACTGCATTGGTTTCTTTGGGGCTGACGTCATGGTCACTCAATAAAATAATTAACCATAGACCACAGCAGTGAACAAACAGTTGTTTATTTTATTTAAAACAATTGTGGGAACAGATCTTGTGGGATCACAAACCCATCGTAAAACGTTGCGATGCATCAAACGCTGGTTAGAAACCATTGGTTACACACGCAGTTGTTATAACACTTAACATGTAATGCTGGTCACACCTTACCACACCGGAAATCCTGCCCATTTCTCACGCAATTTCACGCACAGCTTGGTAATGAATCACAAAAGTAACAGAAGCCGACCTGCATAAAGTACTGCCATCTTGAGTTTATAATGCAAATAATTGTTAGTAAAAAAGAAGCTAATTATGGTGCCAAATGAACAGCTACTTTCATGAATGGGATTTGGTTCATAATGTTCACCAAGAAACTGTCCAAAATACCTTTTCATTTACAGATAAATCATCAATAGTTTCAATAGTATTAGATATTGTAAAATACACTGTGTTAATATCTACTGTGCATCTATACAGTCCTTTTTTGACTGCCTATGTAATTCACCACTACCCAAAGTAAGTTATGTTTTGTTCAAATGAACAAACCAAAACAAATGGTCCCTCCTGCTGACACAATGAATGTGGCATGACATTGAAACTGAATCCACCCCAAACTGGTTTGAAGGTCAGATCTAGGGTCTGCCAAAGACAGGAGCTGTGGCAGTCAGCCGTCTGTTTTCATGACCAACTTCTCAATTGTAAGGATGAGGAGAAAATGTTGGTCAAGTCACGTCAAGTCATCTTTATAATAAGGCGTCGTAATTTGTCTCTCCCACCTGGGTGCAAATACATTAGGCTTTACATTCTGTATGCAACCACACACCCCTACCCCTAAGCAATAGTCCAGATGTTCTGGCTCTTTTGTACTCTATTTCCTGGTATGTTGTTAAACAACTTGAGATGGATAAAATGATGTGAGCCTTTCGGGAAGTGTATGTTATTCTTCAATTAATCATAATTACACAGTAATGACCAACCCTTTCTTTTCCAGCCTCCCATGACCCTACTTACCGCCTGCCGTGTTTCCTCTCATGGTTTCCACACAGCACAAAATAGCCTGCAATAGGATTATGTATTACATTTGATGTCATACATGTTGAGCAGAAGAAATTTCACACTTTACTTATTAACAGAGAGATCACAAGTGATGAAATATACAGACAAATACCCCTTCATTTTGCTGATTATTTAGTGAAGGACGACATGTGTGGGAAATGCTTCTATATAGCATGTACAGTGAAGGATCACAACACAAACATTTTCATAATTACCTGTATAGAGAAATGCCTTGAGATATGATTGTGTCATTAATTATGGAACTGATGAATGTACATATCTTTTTTTTAACAAAAACATTATTTATTTAAAAAAAAAAAAATCATCATAAATCATAAATGTCAGATTATGACAAGATTATATACAATCTGAAAGGCTACATTGTTTATGTGGAGAAAGGAGAGGGAAAAGATCTGTTTTCATTTTAAAGATATGAACTGACAATGATTTTCCTGATAAATGTTCAAGCAAATCTTCTGATACATGAAACCTAATCAGTTATATTAGACACATACAGTTGTACACTAACAGGGATAAGGAGAGGGAAACCAAATGTATTGTGCTCATGTGAAGTGTATTGTTGGCTGCCCTCAGGCCAGACTAGGCAAAACCCATTATAAGCAGATCTCAAAAAATGTAGTTTATTATTTTCACAAAAGTAATGGTGTTCCATAAGACTGTTGATATCTTTGTCCCACGTGAGATTTAAGCGAAATCTGAATGCCACTATTCCAAAATGTATTCAATTAGGTCAGACGGTATCTAACTCCCTGCGATCAAAAGGCAAATTTGCCTTCCTGTTACCTTCTATTGTCAAGGACATTTATGTTAGACCGTAGTTTCTGAGTGTTTGTCCTGATTGGCAAAACACTTCTGATGTCTGGAAGCAGGGGCTTTAATACCCCAATTAAAATGTGTCAGTATTGGTCCATTATTTATGAATTAATCCTGCATTATCAAGCACGTTCATCATTGAAATCATTGTTCAGATTATAATGAGACAAAATATGTTGTCATTGAAAGAGAATTTTGTTTGGGGGAAAATGCACAATGAAATTTAACAGCACACAATCATCGTAGATTGAATCATTACTCGTTTTCCTTCTTATTCTAGAACAGTGGTCTTAGGCAGATTGAGTGTGAACGAGTATTACTGTCATAAACTAATCTCAGAAGTATTGGTAACTGCACAGCACGCTCTCAATTGTTGATGATTTAATGCAACATTAACTTTAAACCACCTTGTTCAGATGTTTTTACCAGAAAAGAGTTGGAAATTAATTATCCACATGTTGCCTCTGTCTGTGTAACTTGCATTTTATAATAACATGATATGCTTCTTGAAGGATGTCAGAAATACTTTCCCCAAAACCCAAAACTACAGTGGGAGACTTGCATGCATCTTACCTGGGATTATATCATTGCTGGAATCTTTTCAATGCTAAAATTGAAAGAGTAAATAAAAGGGTGAGTAAGTAAAAATTGTATAAAGAAAAAAAATAGTTTTCATTTGTCTGTCACATTGTTCTGACAATGATATTAATGTTCTTATAGTAAAAACATTAATTCATTTATAACCCAATTCAAGAGTACAAGAAAGTGCAACAAGTTTGCCCTAAATCTTGGTTGTGATGTAACTGTTTCGAAAAAGTCGAACAGGAAAGTCTTGAGTGAGGAACAGAAGGATATTATTTAAGAGACCAGTGCAAATTGAACCCTAGTAACCGAGTTTAAGAATAGGTTTGTGTAACACAGTTAAGCTTGTACCATACGCTCAGTATTCATCTTCCTTGAAATGTTGCAGATGGAGTAATTCTGTTGTTACATTTTGTATAGGTCAAATGGTTGGAAAGTTGTCAAGGAAGGTGGGCATGTGTGTGGTGAATCAGAGAACCGAAGGACTATTTATTTGCAAACTATATTAATCTTGCACTGCATCCATCTATTCTGCCAAAATGCCTTAATCTGTCATGAAATGTTTAGTGAAATATAATATGTTTAAAAACTTATATGAACTTGTATTTAACAAGTATTTGAAATGTTGTTCCAGTTTTTAGGGAGTGATATATATTAAAGTCCTGCTTGATTATAAATTGTAAACTTGTCACTAAGCAGAAGGTCGCCGACATTGTATAATGTTCTGCATATACAGTGGGGAGAACAAGTATTTGATACACCGCCAATTTTGCAGGTTTTCCTACTTACAAAGCATGTAGAGGTCTGTAATTTTTATCATAGGTACACTTCAACTGTGAGAGACGGAATATAAAACAAAAATCCAGAAAATCACATTGTATGATTTGTAAGTAATTAATTAGAATTTTATTTCATGACATAAGTATTTGATACATCAGAAAAGCAGGTACAGAAACCTTTGTTTTTTGCAATTACAGAGATCATACGCCTCCTGTTGTTCCTGACCAGGTTTGCCCACACTGCAGCAGGGATTTTAGCCCACTCCTCCATACAGACCTTCTCCAGATCCTTCAGGTTTCGGGGCTGTCGCTGGGCAATACAGACTTTCAGCTCCCTCCAAATATTTTCTATTGGGTTCAGGTCTGGAGACTGGCTAGGCCACTCCAGGACCTTGACCCATCTTCAATGCTCTTACTGAGGAAAAGAGGTTGGCCAAGTTCTTGCGATACATGGCCCCATCCAACCTCCCCTCAATGCGGTGCAGTCGTCCTGTCCCCTTTGCAGAAAAGCATCCCCAAACAATGATGTTTCCACCTCCATGCTTCACGGTTGGGATGGTGTTCTTGGGGTTGTACTCATCCTTTTTCTTCCTCCAAACACGGCGAGTGGAGTTTAGACCAAAAAGCTCTATTTTTGTCTCATCAGACCACATGACCATCTCTTATTCCTCCTCTGGATCATCCAGATGGTCATTGGCAAATTCAGACGGGCCGGGACATGCACTGGCTTGAGCAGGAGGACCTTGGGTGCGCTGCAGGATTTTAATCCGTGACGGCGTAGTGTGTTACTAATGGTTTTCTTTGAGACTGTGGTCCCAGCTCTCTTCCGGTCATTGACCAGGTCCTGCTGTGTAGTTCTGGGCTGATCCCTCACCTTCCTCATGATCATTGATGCCCCACGAGGTGAGATCTTGCATGGAGGCCCAGACCGAGGGTGATTGACCGTCATCTTGAACTTCTTCTATTTTCTAATATTGCACAGTTGTTGCCTTCTCACCAAGCTGCTTGCCTATTGTCTGTAGCCCATCACAGCCTTGTGCAGGGCTACCATTTTTTCCCTGATGTCCTTACACAGCTTTCTGGTCTTGGC
>JACXGK010014357.1:0-11665 GCA_016801125.1 Novumbra hubbsi
GACTTCCTGGCGCCGGACACAACAACACCATTCTCATCTCCCTCGGAAAAGGTCACCAGATGGTTCACCCCAGGGCTGGGGGCTGCGACACAAGACACACACACACCCAGGAAGCACGCGCAGCAACGGCGATGCATTGATTGTGTGGGAAGGGGCTATTTAACCTGTGTCCATGTGAACGGACTTTCAGATCTTCTTGTTCTGCGAGACAGATCTCCGAATGCATTTGTAATAAAGATGTATGATTTGGGAAGACTTGACGGCGTGGACATACTCTGATTCGCAACCCGGGGGAAACATTCGGTTTCAACAACTTGGGGGCTCGTCCGGGATCAGAGGGTGTTCCTATGCTAATTGACGAACCAGAGCCTCTGGAACTTCCGAACGATTTTTAGCCATGGCAACTTAAAAAGGTAAGCAGAGCCTGTTTTTAAAAAAACGAATCTGTGTATTGGCTATAGTAACATTTTGAAAATCGTTTGTGAAAAGTACGAAGAGTGTAAATTTAAGCCTCCAAATTTGAGACCTGCACAGTGCGGCGACGCTGTAGGAACTAGCGGTTTAAGGCCAGAGGATTAACCTCAAACGGTTTGAGGCCAGTACCGGAGGGGCGTCTTTGGACGAAATAGTAGGTATGAAGTCCTGGGAACTTATTTCCCGAACTGCCCGGAAGTGACTTTTCCACAGTTATATTTTCGAATATAAATGAACGGTTAGGTGTAGAGGCCTGGAGAGTTAGGGTAACTCCAAAGTGGAAAATTCTAGAAGTGGCGTATCCTACCCAAAATTGACGGATTTTGGGACTTCACAAAAACTGCGTTTTTACGTGAAGATCGCTTGGTTGGAAGAGCCAGGAGAATTGAGAATCTCAGAATTCCCACATAGAGGTGCGAGCCCTGAAATTTTAAGATATTTTGAACGAGTGGTTGGTTAAAGGCCTGGACGGCGGCGACGTCCAAAATAGTTAAGTAAAACGTATAAACTGTGTGTTGCATTGTGGAAATTGTAGGCTGTGGTATCTGTGCGGGGAATTGTGTAAAAATGGCGGATGTAGTGGAATCCAAACTGTGGGAAGAGCAAATAGCATGCATTATGGAAGTGGTAATAAAAAAGCAGACAAAAGTAAGAAAGGAGATAGGCGAGTAAAATTAAATGTGAAAACTGGTAGTGGAGGAATATGACCCGGACGGGATAAAGCCTGTGGGATCGATTGAAGATTTGTTGCGGAATCAGACCACCATATGGGGTAGAGAAATGGACGCAGGGGGAAAGGCTAGAAAGGAAATCACAACAATGAAAGACACCCAGAAAAAAGTGGTCCAATTGGGTTCACTAGGTGCAAAGGTACGTAGGCAGAATAAGAAGGTCTCCCACATGGCTTAACCGGAGGAGAAACCCGCGGCCAGCGCCCCACCCCCATATCAGGCTCCGGGGGGGGTTACTGGCTCAGGAGAGGGAAGCAATGAAGCTACGCTTAGCAGAAGGAAAGGGTCTGCTAAATAGCATTGTTAAAATAAGAGAAATGTTGCATATAAATTAAGGTCTGTAGAGATGATTCCCTTATTTAAAACAAGTTCACATAGAGTAAAAATCTGAGTCTACGTGGCAATATTGAAATAGAATTCTAATTAGAGCACTCGTTTAATACGAAAGTTTAATACAATTAAGCAGATCAAAAATATGAAACTCAACAAAAACCTGTTGAGTAAGAATCAATTAGCCAGTGTTGTATGTATTGTCTATGTGTTTGTACTATATGTGTCTGTCTTGTTATGTTTGAACATATGAAAATTGACATGATAATGGGGGGTTCTGTCCGGTTTTCCTGATCCTGTCGGTTTGGGTTCTTTCTTCAGTTGGGTCCAGCGGAACCCGAAGGGGCTGGCTGGAGTGAGGCTAGAGCATGATTAGGTACAGGCTGCCGGACCTAAATTGTAATTTGGGGTGAGAACGCAATAAGCGTTTAGGAACGTGCATATAGGCACATTTTCAGTAGGTTAGTGTTACACTATTCACTAGGATAAATATAATTTCTTGGGCACAGTTTTATTTTTGATGTGTGACGACACGCAGGGGTACACAAAAATATACAGATTTGTTAGGGGTGACGTTCTCTTTGTGTTTTGTCTCTGTCATGTTTTGTGTCTGTCTGTCCGAGGGTGTGCGTTGGTGGGGGCTGTTAACTTGTGTGTGTGGAAATGGGAACGCTTGTGGCGGGGTGAGTTTTAGTTGCTGTTCAATAACAGAGGCCCGGCCAATCTGACGGGTTGATGGTGAATGAACGATGTCGTTGGAATGTGTAGCCTGATGGTTTTTCTGAGCCGGCCATGCATACTGTGGTTTGGGTAATTTGAGTTATTGAAACTGGGGTTAGGATAAAGTGTTTTTTCCATGTCCAGATTGCCCCTGCCGCACTCCTAAATATTTCCTGTTACGAAGGCCAGGGTAGTTTGACAATCAGTGGTTTGGCGTTTCTGGCAAGAGCTAAAATAGGTTAATGGAGAGGTAGATATGCGCGCACCGATGGTTGTTAAATGTTGGGGGTTTTCGGTAATTGGTGTGGTTTCCCTGTGCGGGAGGGATCCAATGTTTTTCAGGTAATATGTGTATGTTGTCACGTTTATCGTGGTGGCGTTTCGACTGCCTGTTTTTGTGGTTCTGTTCGCTGACATGCGTACATCTGCCCGGGAGTGATCTTGGGTACTATTGTATTGGTTAGTTTGGTTTGTTGTACTCTTGGGGTCCTCTAATCGAACACACGCTGTTTCGGCGGTCATGTGTTCTCTCTCCTTATATGGGGAGGACCAGTAGTGGAATCCTGGTTCCACTTAGTTTTTGGCGTTGTGCATCACACGCTATGTCTGGAGCAGTTAGGCTTTGGCTCCGATTTAGTCTGGGCCTATAAAGGCCTCATTTAGGATTGCGGTGCCGCAGATTTTTGTTTCTAGTTTTACTTTTGGGGGTTTTCTGATAAATATATGAACAAAATATGTAGTAGGTTAAGAGATCAGGTTTTATTTTTCCGCCTGCCCATAGTTTTTAGAGTCATGACAACTCTATGTCCGGCGGGGGACTGACTTTGAATTATTCCGTCGATTCACGTTTCTCCATAGATCCGTGGCCGGCTTCACTTTTGGTTTACTTTTGTTGGCTGGAAACGTTTCATTTTATTTTGCTTTTGTGTTTCGGGCGGTCCCGATATCAGCCTGTGATTATCAGTTTTCAGTTTTCTGTTTCGATTTGGGCTGGATTACTGTGTTGTTATTTTTTTTTGGTATTATCTCTCCATGTGTTGGGCACAGTGTCGAGATAAAAAGGGGGAGGGGTAGTTCAAGGGGTAGTTCAAATTGTGAGAAGTCTAACATGCTAATTTCACTGTAAAAGGTATCTTACAATTTTGTTTTGGCCCAGCTAAATAAGACCTGAGTTGTTTGAAAGACTGGAAGCTGGGGGAGTGGAGTTTGGTATAGGTTGAATTATTACCAGTGGATGGTTCTGTTTTGGTGATGGGGGTTTGAGGAATGTTAACTGAGTTAAGAGCTGTAGGAGAGTGTAGGGAGCCACCCCCTCCCACCAAGGCTGGTGTGCTGGGGGGAGAGTTCTGTAGATTAGGTTGGGGGGAGTTAATTTGGTTGGCTGGAATTCCCCAGGACAGATACAAGTGACAATATCTAAATGGTAAATTCCCAGTTTAAGCCATGAAGAATGGATAGATATAAGATGGGGGTTTTAAAACATTTTGTAATACAAAGCTTTACATTCAGTAAGATAATGCCAAACCCTCCAGTCAAGGTTTTAACATTGTGTGGTGCGAGTTTCCATCTTAATCTCTCATAAAGGAGTCCTGAATCCTGCAACCCTGATAGACTGAATGAAGGGCTACCGCAAAAGGGGGCCCAGATCATTCCAGGTCCAGACCACGCCCGGACCACTGAAAGACGGTCTTGGGGTCAGAATAGGACAATTGGACTCTGATCATTTCCAACACCACAAACAAGGAGAGAGTAGAGGAATGGAGGAAGGCACACAGAAGAACTACAAGACTCCTGCATTGATGACTACAACAGCCAGGAGCCATTTGACTGGACAGGATGAAACCCGAGAGGAGAGGAGAGTTGTAGTTTAACTTTTACAGCAGTTGGATATCTGAATTGGATTTTAGCGATTCTCTGACAGGTTGATTACATGGGATGTTTCTTTATTTTTGTACTTTTGCTAATTGGTGTGTTGTCCAAGTTTGAGTATTTTTGTTTTTATTAGCATTTTGGAAAATGATACCCCTACAGCGGAAAGACTAGCTTTCTTCTGATCTTGTGATTTGGAACCAACTGACAAAGTAATATTTACGTGTATGGAAGTATACCTTTGACACAAGAAGGTTTTCAATTAGACTCAGATACTTCCTATGGTTATTATTAATCTGAATGGATAATTAGATAATGGATGGTTGTTAATAAGTAGTGATACTTTCATGCAACTGAAACAATTTATTTACTTCTCTGACATTTGAGGAGTGATCCCATCATCCGTAGTGGTTGCATTTTACTTGTAATGTGTCTAAATATTAAGGCTAAGTTGAACATGTCAACTGAGGCAGTGTTGCAAACCTCTAACTCAGGGCATGGGGACGATTTGGACCAACGTGATGAAGTGAAACCTCCAGAACCTTTCCCTTCGACACCTTCTGGGTCCCAGAACCCGATTCAAGGCACATGACCAATGTTTCAGGGAGAAGGCGGAAGGCCAGACCCTCAACAGATCTGGGGCACAGAGTGCCTCACTATGGAAGTCTAAAAGGACTGTTTTTGAACATCACGACCAAGGCAGAGAGGCCTTTGGGTCAGTATGTGAAGGGAAGAGAACCACAAAAAGAGAATGTGCCAGGTGAAGTGAAAGGACTGAGGGGGGAACTTCTCAGATAAATTTAGACTAGACCATGTATTGAGATAGAGGTTGCAACCTCTATCAGATGGAGCGGGAAGTCGAAACTAGAATGTGAATGATTTTGTTGGTGTCATATATAAGATCTAAGAAAATGGTGTATGTGCAAATCAGGACAGACACTGGGGAAACTAGGTGCCAGGGAACAGGAACAGTGAAAAAGGGGGCAAGGCTGAACCCCATGAGGCTGTCCCTGTTATCCTCGGCTCCCTGGTGTTGAAAGACAAATTGGGTTGATCTCGGAGACGAGATCAAAAGGGGGATTGTGGAATTCGTTATTCCTAAGAAGTAGTAAGGCGGAGGGTTAATTAGTTACTTGGGACTTTCCATAAGAAGGGGGGGGGTCCGGAAGTTAGGAGAATAAGGCAAAGGACACTGTGTACATGGAAACCTATAAATTGACTTCTAGCTTGACCCCCACACATGGGACTGATAAAGTGACCCAGGAAAGAGAGGAGGGGAGACCGGCCAGAGGGGTCCTGTAGACTTCCTGGTGCCGGACACAACAACACCATTCTCATCTCCCTCGGAAAAGGTCACCAGATGGTTCACCCCAGGGCTGGGGGCTGCGACACGAGACACACACACACCCAGGAAGCACGCGCAGCAACGGCGATGCATTGATTGTGTGGGAAGGGGCTATTTAACCTGTGTCCATGTGAACGGACTTTCAGATCTTCTTGGCTGTCCTGCGAGACAGATCTCCGAATGCATTTGTAATAAAGGTGTATGATTTGGGAAGACTTGACGGCGTTGACATTCTCTGTTTCGCAACCCGGGGGAAACATTCGGTTTCAACACTGCCCAGACAAAGCAGTTGCCTGCTATTTGTAGACATGAATAGACGTTGGGAGAAATCAGACAATTCCCTGGAAACAGTCACAGAAATAGATAACATATTGTATAACAGCCACCTGGAACCTGATGTGAGAATAGCCCTAAAAAACAGAAGAGACAGGCTCAAGAAAGGTGTTAGTGAAAACTCGCAGGCAACAGATAGGATCATCAGACAATCCCTCTAAATTCAGGGACAGGCACCTGACTCCCATACCCCAATGGTTCTCTTACCCAATGCAATGGAATCTGATGTTCCATTTGTTCAGCATGTACCATGGGGAGCGAAACCCTTACAGACCATGCTCAACAAACTCCCAAAACATCTGAAGGTGGAGGACAATAGATTACTGCGTTTGAGCAACAGACCGCAGGACAGCCACTATGTGTGGGGGAAATCAGACAAGTTATTGTCCAAACAGCAGACACTGAAGCAACTGCTGTACTCCTAGCTGGTGGTATAACTATAACATTATTAGATGGAGCACCAATTAACCATTACAAGAATGCATTGTGGGCAGCAAGAAAACAGTGGCCTATGCAACCAGAAATGTCTAAGCTAACTGAGATGACACTGAACGATGACATGAGCTGTGAACAACACATTCAAGACCTCCAAATAGCTTGGATGGCAAGAATAAGAGAAAGATGGAACTCAAGTAGGGCTACCCGACTAGTATTCTACAGGAAGAAATGCTATGGGATATTGACAAGACCCCAGAAAAACCCAAAGGCAGGAACCAAGCACCATTTCAGATAAAATTATATCTGATTAAATGGTCACTCATCTACCAGTCCCACCCAATAATCAATAAATCTGCTCACAATAGGTGGAAAGCATTGTATCTTTTTTAGAGACACTGGAAAGTAACACTGGCTTTGCCGTGGTTCAACAGACCTCACTATGGAGTTTTACCGCTTGTACACTCAGCAAAAATCTCATTCCATTATTTGGCACAGGCGGCTGAGTTGTTGTCACTTACCCATGCAAGTTTTTTAGGGGGAAAAATGTTGACTAACTGTATATAGTGACTGCGCTTACACGGTTGGTGTGTTGTGTATTTGGGCAGGTATGGCAGCTAGAAGTTAGCTGACTGCAGCAGGGTCCCCTGTTAAACATTGTGATTTAATTAGACACTTGCTTGATGTTATGAAATTACCTTCAGCTCCTGCAGTAGTCAAATATGCTGCACATACAGGAGTTATTCTATCGCAAGGAAATCATGTAGCTGAACGCGCTGCTAAACAGGCAGCTGAAGCTTTGACCCCAGTTGAGTCTCACCAACTCCCTTTAGTGGATTGTAGTGATTGCTCACTGAAAAACATGCAAAAAGAAGCAGTCTCTGAACACCTGTTCTGGGTGTGCAGAGGATGCTTGCAGGACCCTAACTCTGGCCAGTGACACCAAGCGAGCTCCGGGAAAGTGGTTTCCCCTATGGATTTAATCATCTTGTTGTATAGAGAAGCACTCAGTTTTCTGCTCTCTCCGGGGGGAGATGGTAAAGAAATGTACAGCTGATTGGTTTGTTCCAAATTGTGTAGAACATTGTCAAAATTGTATTTATCAATGCCAGACATGTCAAGAGCACAACATAAAAAATTGAATTCAAACAGTACCTGGGACCACCTCCCATGGGCCTACTTTATTAGATCGAGATGTGCAAAAGTTTGGGCATCAAACAAATATGTTCATGTGTTTACCATTCTCAAAGTGCAGAAGTGGTTGAAAGAGCAAATAGAACGCTAAAAAGCACATTAGCCAAAGTATGTAATGAGACAGGAATTAATTGGGTTAAATGCTTACCATTAGCCCTAATGAACATAAGAGCCTCTGTAAACAGAGGCTCGGGTCTTACGTCCCATGGAATTGTGACAGGGAGACCAATGAATGTAGCCTTAATGAGACCCCCAGGAGTGTCTGGATTAGAAGCGTTTGATCAGAGATTGAGTAAATATTTGAAAGGACGTGTGCATTCACTGGTATGACAATCTCACTATCCAACACCAGAGGACCAAGATATCATTGTACAACCAGGTGATCAGGCACTGGTCAAGGACTACAAGCGCAAATGGAGACAGCCAAGGTGGCTGGGATAATATTGAGTAAACCAACAGCAGTCAAAGTGGAGGGCCAACAAGGTTGGATTAACCTGAACCACTGCAACAGGGTCCCGGGCCCGAAGGAACCGGTGGCAAGTGGAGAGGAAGAACCAGAAGGCAGTGTGAAGGGCTCTTGTCATTAACACTAGGACTGATAATACTGACAGTATGGACCATTATAGGTTTAAAACCTCTCTATGATAAAGACTTAATTGTTACTGGAACTGACTTGATTGAGTAACAACGCCTCTATTTTCGACCAATCGCCCTTATCAGGACAACCTTGTTGATATTGGTGATTACAAATTAGATGACTATATGATTTATGATGATTGTTGACAAGAGCCCACTCCAGGCATATCTATTGAAGAAAGACAAGGTATGTTGTGTTATTGAGGGAATCCTAAATTACTCCAGGGGGGGGTGGTATTCCAATTAAAATTAGTTTTTTGATCACTTGATTGGTATCTTTTCAGAGGTGTTCTGGAGATTTTGACATACAGTGGATGAAACTAGCAGTTCCAGGATCCGCAGATGCCGGCCTTGGAGCTTCTTTTATCTGTTCCTATACATTTTGTAAACATATTGGTCAGTTCATAATTTTATTTTCAAATAGGTTCTGAAATCCTCCATTTTGGAAATTGATTAGATGTGCCTTGGGAGAACGGAATAAGCTCTGTTCTCCAGTGTTTTCACGCGAAACCCTCTGATTGGCAGGTACGGGTTTAATAAAAAGGTCTAAGGTCTTCTTGGGATTTCAAAATCCGCCCGGCACTATCTTGACCTTTTGACCTCTCAGGAGGTCATCCTTTACAGTAGAATGTTGTCTTCGATATTGTGGATTCTCCAAAATCCCTTAACTAGAAGAAGGATGGATAGATAACATTGTTTTATAGTTATTTTTATTGATAAACACATAGTTTACTCCAACAGGTAGGCTGTTTGATTTCACATTTGGACATCCCCAGGGGTTCAAAAAAACTATAAGTGAAAATATAACATAATAAACAGATAATCTGCATTATTTCTTTCAAAAACTGTCAAATATCAACCAAAATTGTCAATGTTCAGTTCAAGATCAGATTTGATTCTAGTCAGTTTAATAAACCTCTGAAAACATTTATAGTTTTTTTTATTAATTCGTGAAATACAGTGTTTTTGTGGTCAAGATCTGGAAGGCTTCTACTTTACATAAACATGTCGTTCTTTGCAGCAGACTGTCCCCTACACTGTAGAACAAACTGTAGGTATCTATATTTAAACAGTCCGGCAATATGAATAGAATTGTAACAGGTGCACCTTTCGACGAAAAATTTTGTCTAACAACCTTTAAGGTTGAGATTTGGAAGGCTTCTAGTTAACAGAAATACACAAACGACATGTCAATCTTTGCAGCAAACTGTCCCGTACAACAGAGGTTGTCAATTGGATTCAGATCTTTGGTGATTCAGGAACTGCCTACACACTCTGGCCACCTGAGGTCGGAGGTTCTCTGGCAAATGCCAATTGAACAACACAATCCTGGGCTGTGAGCAAAGGACTCACTACAGGTTGTTGCGCCCTCCTGCCACCCTCATGGAGTTTCTGACAGTTTGGTAATTGTTTAGAGCTCAGGCAGTGCTCCTCCTGTTCCTCCTTGCAGACGCAGATACAGGACCTGCTGCTGGGGTTTTGTCTTACTACAGCCCTGTCCAGCTCTCCTTGTGTAACGACCTATCTCCTGGAATCTTCGCAATGCTCTTGAGACTGTACTGGGAGACACAGCAAACCTTCTTGCGATGGCATCCTGGTGGAGCAGGAATAGCTGTGCAACCTGAATGGGCTGCAGGTAGCACCTCATGCTTCCAGTATTAACAAGGACACTAGCAAAATGCAAAAATAGAGAAAAATCACAATTGTATGTGGCCACCACCTACAAAACCATTCTCTTTTTGGGGGGTGTCTTTCTGTTGCCTCTCTAGTGCACATTATGTCACTTTCATTTGCACCAAAAAAGGTAACCACAATCACTTTTTTTTAAGCAGTGTATTTGCATATAGTTTCACAAACAATCAAAAATCCCTGGCATCTGACGTTCAGGATTACATCCTTCCTTTTCCCATCTGGAGCCACGCATTCTGCCATCCGGTAAGCTAGAAGCACTACACGGATCACACTGCCAGTGGTCCACATCATCCCATATGGATTTCATTATCAATCTGGATCGGGATCCCCAATTCATAAACACATCTCCGCAGAACAGGCACATACCCAGATGACTCCAGTGATCACTCTCTTCTGCGGGGAGCCTGGTGATTCCCAGCTACATGGGCTTGTGTTCAGACGCCATCTGAGAGGGTGTGAGTACCTCATCACCATTGTGAAGTACTGTGGTGAATCATGTTGTGGAGCTGTTTTTTTTCAAAGGCCCTGGACCATTTTTTAGGATACTTGGTACAATGGACTCCATCCAGCAGATATAAAATCAGAACCTAACTGCCTCTGTCAGGATGCTTAAAAGGTTGGAACGTCCAGTAAGACAATGATGGTTCTGGATAAATTGCCATGTTTTCTTCAACATCATTACACGTTATAGAAGACCCAGGGTCCGGGTTCCGCCCTGACTCAGCCCATTTCTAGTCCAAGCACCCCTTCTAGCTTCCTTGGGACACAATTCCACAATCTAGTCACCAAGCACCTTAAACACCAAGCACACGCCAACTACGCACACCTGTTCTCTATCACTGATCAGCACATCTTTTTAAGTTCCTGTTTTCCACTGCCACCTTGCCAGTTCAAACAAAGCCTTATACGAAGCTGTGCACTTTGTTTCCCGCACCGTTTTGGCTGCTGTGTTTTTACAGTATTTTTCTCTCAACGACTTTGCTTGTCCCACCCAAGCATTTATCCCTGCTCGTTTTCATCCGAGCTTCCTTCTATTCTTTTTCCCTGCGCGTATCATCCGAGCATCCATCCCCGCTCGTCTCATCCAAACTATTTCTATTATTTCCCTCCTCGTAATCCGAGCACATTCACCCGTCCCCACGTTGTGCGTTTGGGTCCCCACCATCTCTCCCTGATCGTGAGAGATGGCCATAGCATAGACCCAGACAACACAAACACCATTCACCACGCCCCCCTAAACCTGCAGGGTGCCGCCATTCATCATCATGAGGAGCTCCTGCAGAACCTTTCAGCCACCTAGACCGAATTGGTAGTAACACTAAGAAGCGACCAACACCAACAACAACTAGAAAGGACCCCAGCTGAGGCTGCTTCTGCCAGCGCTTCGTGCTCGCCCTCCATCGGTTCCACCTTTCTATCAGGAGCCTCATGTCGCTTCCCCTAAGCATTTTACGAGTGAGCCGGGTCCTATTTGACCCTATTTGCTGCAGTGTTCCTCACTTTTCGAACAGCAGCCACTATCTTATCCCTCAGGCAATGCTAAGATAACGTATTTGGTCAGCGCCATGTCAGGAAGAGCCCTTTCATGGACATCAGTCATTTGGCTGAATGAATGTCCCCTCTGCTCCTCCTATACAGCCTTTACGGAGGAGCTTTTGAAGGTTTTCGACCAACAAGAGGGGGGAAGGGGCGCAGGGAGAAAACTCCTTGTGCTGCGTCAGGGAACCCGCAGTGACGCAGGTTACGCACTTGATTTTGGGATCCTCGCTGCCTAGAGCGGTTAGAACGATGCTGCGTTACAGGGTGCTTTCCTAAATGACCTCCCTGAGAGCCTAAAAGACGAGCTGGCCTCTCGAGAGGAACCAAACACCCTGGACCAGTTGGTCACCTTGGCCCAGCGGATCGA
>JACXGK010014359.1:0-11666 GCA_016801125.1 Novumbra hubbsi
CTCTCTCTCTCTTTCCCTCTCTCTCTCCCTTCCTTCCTCCCGCCCTCCCATCCCTCTCTCTCTATGTGCCTTCTATTTTTCTCTCCCTCTCTGTTTGTATTCATTTGTGTATTCTCTGTGTGTGTGTTTAGGGGCTACCTTTGATGTGGCGATGCGTTTCCTGTATGAGTGTCCATGGAAGAGGCTTCAGGAGCTGCGTGCTCTGATCCCCAATGTCCCCTTCCAGATGCTGCTACGCGGAGCCAACGCTGTGGGCTACACCAATTACCCTGATAACGCAGTGTTCAAGTGAGTGCACACACACACACGTAAAGAGAGAGACACACACACACGCACACCTACACACACATAAAGAGAGAGACACAAGCACACAGAGACACACATACACACACAGACATACACAGACACGCACTCTCTCTCCCCCCGCTGTTCAGTTTGTGACCCTCTCGTTCTCCACCCTCCCCCACTCTCTCTCTCCACCCTCCCCCCTCCCGGCACCTCCCGGCCCCAGGTTCTGCGAGGTGGCTAAGGAGAACGGGATGGACATCTTCAGGGTGTTTGACTCGTTGAACTATCTCCCCAACATGTTGCTGGGTATGGAGGCAGCAGGGAGGTATGTCTGCGGTCACACTATCTCTGACCACTCTTGTTTATGTGACCGCTCTGGTTCTTACCGTGTTCCCATGATGCACCTCTCCCGCTGGGCAAATTTTCCGACGCGCGTGCGATAAACGCCCGGCAATGTATCAGTTGTGTGGCCTAACCTGTTAACACACCGCCATCATCTCCATCACCGTGGTGACCGCCTGCCCCCTAATCTCCGTGGCGACGATCGTTCTGATCTCCAGGGCAGGGGGTGTGGTGGAGGCTGCCATCTCCTACACGGGAGACGTGTCGGACCCCATGAGGCAGAAGTACTCTCTGGAGTATTACGTCAACCTGGCCGACGAGCTGATGAAGGCGGGTACACACATCCTGTGTGTTAAGGTCAGTACACAGAGGGTCGGCACACACACACACGCACACATAAACACTCCCAAACACACACACATATAAACACTCCCAAACACACACACATATAAACACTCCCAAACACACACACATATAAACACTCCCAAACACACACACATATAAACACTCCCAAACACTCACACACATAAACACTCCCAAACACACACACGCATATAAACACTCCCAAACACACCCACACACGCAGAAACCTACACAAACACACATATTGTGTATTAAGGTCCTAGACCGTAGCGGTACACACACACACACACAGTAGGTAAACAAAGCTCAATGGTAATTCCTCCTTTTACTTTCTGAATTGACCGGACAAGAGAAGGAATTGATCTTTAACCCTGTTCTGCATTTTACTATGTTAACGTTTCAGTCAGAGACTCTACACACACACACACGCACACACACACACACCTACACACACTAAATCAAAAAGACTACACAAAATAGATTACTATCGGCTTGTTTTTGTATTTTCTGTTAATCCTCTACTCCATTTTTCCCCCTTTCATCGATGCCTCCATCCATACAACTCCCTCTTCATCCCTCCATCCATACAACTCCCTCTTCATCCCTCCCCCATCTCTCCCTCCCATTCCTTTCTCTCTCCCTCCCCCATCCCTCCCTCCCATTCCTCTCTCCCTCCCTCCCCCATCCCTCCCATTCCCCTCTCTCTCCCTCCCTCTCCCATCCCTCTCTCTTCTCCAGGACATGGCAGGACTGCTGAAGCCCGAGTCCAGCCGTGTGCTGATCGGTGCGCTGCGGGATCGTTTTCCCGACGTGCCGATACACGTTCACACACACGACACGGCCGGAGCCGGAGTGGCGGCCATGTTGGCGTGTGCCGAGGCCGGCGCTGATGTGGTGGATGTAGCCGTGCGTATCTCACACGCACGCACACACACGTGCACACACGCATTCCCGCGCACATACACACAAACTGACCCGTATGATGTTACAGGTGGACTCCATGGCTGGGATGACATCACAGCCCAGCATGGGGGCGCTGGTGGCCTGCACCACGGGAACTGCACTCAACACTGGTACGTGACTGGTCCACCGCCCTGTCAGTCATAACAGATGTCCTCTGTGGGCCTATCGCGGTATTGAAGCGATCCCGTCCACTGAATTGGTCAAAATGATTGGTTTACTGGATTGGGCAAACTGTACCCAAAGTCACTATGCCAACAGATGCATGTACCTAACTGCAGTGACTAGCTTGTGGGTCTGACAGACCCGGTCTTCCCTTTTATCTGGTTGTTTTTGCGTTCTACTGTAGCTAGCAAGCACAGATCAAAGGGTAAGTGCGCCCTTACTCTCCTGAATAAATTGAACCTGATTCAGGTAATACTTTGTGGACAATTACTGGGGAGGCCAACAAAGAACCAGCGTCCGTCTGACTCGCCTGCATTGATCACTGTTCAACAGAAACACCTGACAGAAACAACTGACCTAGACGATGAAAAGGCTTTCCACATCAAGGCAGCCTGTTGACGACGGACCATCTGGGAAATGTAGTTCTGTTTTGTGTCGTAATTTGGTTCATTCTGGTTAATTGTGTTTGCCGGTGGGTTGGTTGTGCCCTGCTTTGTTAGCAGGGCAGGCTTGTGAACTCTGCCCCAGGCCCAGATCTTGGTAATGATATGGGGTAATTCACTGTATTTTAGGTGTTTCCAGTAACTCATGTTTTATTAGCCGATATTGGCTTAAGTCTGCCCTTCGCAGTAGAGTCTTACAGTATTCTGCGTTCAGGGTGTCAGTTTGGTTTCGTCCCACTGAGTGAAATCCAGTTTTGTATTAGGACCACACACTGAACGTCAGACAGTGTGAGTGGTTCAACGACACACTCAATCAATTTCAGCCAGGTTAGTAAAGGTGTTTCAATAAATTATGCTTCTCATTGGCATAGATGGGTCTTCCTACTTTCTCCCTCTGGTCCTTCATTAACCCATTTAGGTGATGGAAGTGGAAGTAGTACTGGTTCAGTAGTACTATGCAAATGGTTGAGTAGTACTATACAAATGGTTCGGTAGTACTATGCAAATGGTTGAGTAGTACTAAACAAAGGGTGCAGTAGTACTCTGCAAAGGTCATATTTATGTTAACATTACCTCCTGGTTTGACATTCACAAAATTCCAAGACTACACCTTCACTTGATTCACAATTCAGTCATTTATTCAGCATTTTTATCCCAGTTTGGTGGTCAACGGACGATCGGAGGACAAAACACTTACCCACCAACCTCAACTACTGCTTTTGAGGAAATGGCAGATTAGCGTGATATCAACATGGCTGTTGGTTTGGCTGCTGAGGTTGGGGGAAGGCATACAGAGGACTGGATCTGTTCCTGTCAGCCCGGATAATTCATTTGTTTTTCACACGTCAGCCATCCCCGTTGCCTGGGGGACGGTAATGCTGTTACTGGTACCCTTTCACTCAGGACCCACCACCTGACCTCCCTGGAAGAGGAGAAGGGAGACTAGGGAAGGAGGAGGAGTGTGTAAAGAAGAGGAAGGTGGAATAGGAAGAGGAGGAGAAAAATGGGCGGGAGGAGGTGAAGAGAGGTGAATATTGGGCAAAGTGCAAGGGGAGGAAGAGGAGGTGAAGAGAGGAGACGAATGGGTGAAGTGGAAGGGAAGGAAGAGGAGGTGAAGAATGGGGGAAGTGGAAGGGAAGTGTGCAGGGAATCTGAAAATGCATCAGATGTATTTTGCACAAAACCTTGTTTAAAGCCGAAAACCGGAGCAGGGGAGAGAGAGGTTGAAGAGAAATGAGGCAGACGGAGAGGAATGGAGGGAGGGGATGGATTGGAAATGGGAGAATGAAGACAGAGTGAGAGAAAAAAGGAGACATGCTTAAGGAGAAACTTGTGGAGGAGAAGAGGGACGTGGAGAGTTCAGTCACACCTGACTGATAGCGCGTCTTCATGTCTGCCTCCGTGTTCTCACCTCCAGCTCCTTCCTCCTCCACCTATCCTTCACTCAGAAAAGTGTGTGCGTGGTCGCACGGTTTGCGTGTGTTTCTGTCCGTGCGTGACAGAGCCTTGGTATCAACGTCTATTTTAGTTGCTTGTCCAGGTGGCAAAGAACACCTTGATGTGTCTAGAGGTGATGGTGAGCTATAACATATAAATACACTGTCAGTTTGCTGAAGGGGTGTGGATGCAGATGGTGTAGGGACGGTTTGCTAGGTCGTTGTGTTCGGGGTCGGTATAGGGTCGGTTTGCTAGGTCGTTGTGTTCGGGGTCGGTGTAGGGTCGGTTTGCTAGGTCGTTGTGTTCAGGGTCGGTGTTGGGACGGTTTGCTCGGTCGTTGTGTTGGGGATCGGTGTAGGGACAGTCTGCTAGGCCGTTGTTGACGGTGTAGGGACGTTTTTTAGGTATCTAGGTCGTTGTTGATGTTGGAAATGGTTTGCTAAGTCGTTATTGACGATGGAGATGGTTTGCTAGGTCGTTGTTGATGGTGTAGGGACGTTTTCTAGGTTTCTAGGTCGTTGTTGATTTTGGAAATGGTTTGCTAGGTCGTTATTGACGATGGAGATGGTTTGCTAGGTCGTTGTTGATGGTGGAGGAACGGACATTGTACACTTTGTTTTGATACGAGGTAAGGATACGGTCAACTACACAGAGGAAGGGTTGCTTTAGCAACCTACTTGATTAAGTGCTTTTGTTTTTGATGATTGTGTGTTTCTTAATAGCTAGCTAACTTGACATTTTAAGAACATTTGTCTTTAGGGGAAAACTCAATTAACTGACTAGCTATTAGATTAGCATTTTGCTAGCTATCCAGAAAACAGGACGAGTTTCTGTTGGAAAATGCACCGCGCAGTTACAAATAACAGCAAGCTTGTATCTGATTATAAATTCTTATGTTGTTCATATGATTTCTAAGAATAGTCAACCTGTTGGGAGCTGATTACAATAACTAATGTAGCCCGGACTAAAGAACGCGTCTAGCTAGCTTTGTGACTTTACTACACACTGGCATGTTACATAATCCTAGTTGTTCACATTTAGATCACATCAGATGAACAATGAAGTTCCCCTCTAGGGAAAATGGTGGCATTTAAAACACTGACCTGACCATGAACTGTACCTCCTCTCCACCCTCTTGACGTGGGTCAAAAACCCCTCCACATCCCACAATATGATGTTGTATCGGGAGGTAATCCTCAGGGGGGTGGGGGCAGATGGTTGCAGTAAGCTGCTTGCTAACCGGTAGTCAGACGTGTGATGAGGTCTAGGTCAGGGAAGGCTACGAGAAATGCACTAAAATCTGCTACCCGCTAGTCTGGTTGAACTCCCTGGCATATCAGTTTTTATTACGTTCGCAACGTGTTTTAATGGGAACTATACTGATGTTGTGTCATACACGTGTCTACTGAGACTACTCTGGTATATTCCATATGCAAATAATTATTTTAGTACACCAAACTCGTTTGCATACCTCGTATCACCGGTTGCTCGCTAAATAAGCAATTCACTGAGCAAGTAGCGGACGCTGGCATAAGCAGAATAGTTTTTTTAGATGTCGTGGCGTGAGGTAGGACGTGAAGTTTTAATGGCTACATTGGCATCTTAACAGGTGGCCTCATCTGACTGTGTCATAACAGTTGAAAAAGTTGCTGTAAAGAAAACATTAGAATTTTTGGATGACTTTCACGCTTGAACTTATGAGAGCAGGAAGAACATGTAGAAATGGGGTGTTGACAGGGTTAAAAGATGTGTCGTTTTACCAGATGTCTGCCCAATTCTGAAAGCCAGGTTTCATCACAGCGGTTGACAGGGTTAAAAGATGTGTCGTTTTACCAGAGGTCTGTCCATTACTGAGAGCCAGAGTCCATCACAGTTGTTAGTAGCCCCTCGACACGATGTCTTCTCCACTTACATCCAGCCGCTGGCAGGGTCCCAAACCGACTGGTGACGCTATATTACTCAGACGGACATCTCATATTGCATATTAGGGATAACAGAGTCTCATTCAGGGCTGTGAATAGCCTAGATTCAAGATCAGTAGTGTTTCACAGTCACACCTTCAGTTCCTCCACAAATTAGCTACCTAGCTGGAACAAAAACTCCTTAGTACTAGTTGTAGATGTGGAATAGCTAGCTGTCCAATTTAGCTAGGGGACCCACACAGTCATTGAGCCGTGCTAGCTACGGATATTATAGTTAGATTCTATATATTAGCTAGCTTACTTTGATTACCCTTGGACAGTTACAACAAATAAGTAGTCAGTTTTTATATGGCGCCGTTGGCGTATGATCTGATGTAGGGTTCTCTCATTAACCTATCTCTCTCTTTATTACTCCCATGTCCCTTCTTTCCACATCCCTGATCCCACACCTCTGTGTTTCGTAGTGAGGAATAGTTTGTTAATTGAGCTGTCTCAAAGTTTTCAGTTTAAGCAGCCAGACAGCTGCAGTGGAGAACACACACACACACACACATGGACAAACACACGCATAGATAAACACACAGGCTCACACACACACACACACACATACACGGACATCCCGTTGGTGCAATAAGGTGTACCTTCAATTTCGGCGGTATCTGTTATCTGTTTATTTGACGAGGCAGTTTTCACTGCAGACTGCTCAGCCTAAGACAGAGCTGAGAACACACTCACACGGATGCTTTCATACACACACACACAGATGCTTTCAGACACACACTCACTCAGAGGCTTTCAGACACACACACACAGATGCTTTCAAACACACACACACACTCAGAGGCTTTCAGACGCACACACACACTCAGAGGCTTTCAGACACACACAGAGGCTTTCAGACACACACACAGGCAGTCTAGCAGTTGGAGTGTGGCAAACGGTTGAACGTTTGAATAATTGACAGTACCTCTGTGGCTGTGTTAAGTGGAACTGGTCCCCAGTAACCTTCTGGGTCATATTACCAATAGAACTGGTCCGATAGAACTACAACTCCCATCACGTGTTCAAAGATAAAGAAATCCATTTTGATTGGATTGATGTTGTTCGATGCTGACTGGCCGTGCGGCTGGCTGGCTTATTGAACGCATGGCTGACTGACTAACTGAATGACTGAGTGATAGAATAAACGAATGGCCGTAGTTCTGAGTGGATTACTGACTTAGGAAGTTTTAAATACACAGGCAAGTTTTAATCTTTCAAAAGTGTTGAAAAAAATGTATATAAGGAAGTGACTGGACTTGTTCATGTTTATGATATGTCTTCTGCTTGGTTGTGTCATGGCAACCCTAAAGGTTGTGTTACCAATGCGTTTGACACAGAGATGTTGTGCTGCTAGTTTGCTTAACGTTGCAAAAGCCTCCGACTCTAGCCTTGGCCTTGTTTGCTAACTACCGCTCTCAAAAAGGGCAACGTGAACAGACAGAACATCTGCTGTCTGAGCCGCTATCTGTCACCAAGGGAGTATCTCAAGACTCGATTCTAGGCCCCGCACTTCATCTATTTACATAAATAACCTTGCACAGACAGTAGGAAGCGCTCTCATCGGTTTGTACAAAGTTGATACATTATTATACTCAGCTGGGCTCTTGTGATATGCGCTCCACAACCAAGTTCTCCTAGGATCCAGCGAGCTTTCTCTGTTCTTTACATTGTACCGAACACCTCCAAATCACACAGCCCCTATCCCCCCCGTGTGTTTAGCACAGCTGCGAGTGGGGAACTCGACTTCTCCGGCTTGAAGGCACGCCAGAGTCTGGTTGGACGATACTGTATGTCCTCACGTTGCCAAACTATTGGCCAGGGTTAAAGCCTGGCTTCGTTTCCACCACCATAATCGTTCCCTGGTCTCCACAGCTGCTAAACTAACCAGGTGGCCATCATGATAGATTTTGGAGACAGTTCATTGGTTGCTAGGAAAAATGTCTCTTGAAGGGCAGGATGTTCTACCAATCAGACCTCAGAAGTACCATCAATTCTCCTTACAGGCCCTTAACTGGACTATGTACACCTCTTTAAACTGGCTATCAATTTATACCTGAGGGAAAATACACTGTTTATTATATGAAACCTTCTTCTTTCCTGGTTTAGTGGTGTCTCTTTATGTGTCATTGGTTTTAATATGTTTTGGTGTTGTCTCGCTCTACGTGCTTTGTTTTAATATATCTTTGTTTTGTTTCTCTCTGTGTGCTTGGTTTTAATTTATTTTAGACGTGTCTCTATGTGCTTGGTTTTAACATATTTTAGACGTGTCTCTATGTGCTTGATTTTAATATATTTTAGACGTGTCTCTCTTTGCTTGGTTTAATGTCTCTCTTGTTGTTGTTGTGCTATTGTCTCGTGTCTGTGGTGTCCCAGTACGCTTTCCCAACAGGAGGACTTGTGCTTCATTCCAGGTCTTTATTGTAAATAAGAATTTGTTTTTAATTGACTTGCCAGGTAAAATTATAGACTGATTGACTAAGGGGAAAACGTGGAAATGTGTTTGTTTACTTTTCTGCATTGCAATTAACTCTCCTTCCTTTCTCCCTGCCTCCTTCCTTCCTCTCCATCAGGTGTTGCCTTAGAGAAGGTGTTTGACTATAGTGAATACTGGGAGGTGACTAGAGGGTTCTACGCTCCCTTTGACTGTACTGCTACAATGAAATCAGGTGAGACTCACACACAAACAAAGTCATTTTGCAGATGCTTTTTATCCGAACCAAGGTACAGTAGAAAGCATTACATTTTCCTACTTATTCAAACCCCCCAGGCGTGATATTACCATCTACAGGGGACACATCCTCAACCCACCTCCCTTCTCTCCCCTCCTCCTCTCTCTCCTCTCTCCCCCCCCTTCCATCCCTCCAGGTAACGCTGACGTGTATGAGAATGAGATTCCCGGCGGTCAGTACACCAACCTCCACTTCCAGGCTCACAGCATGGGCCTGGGAAACAAGTTTAAACAAGTCAAGAAGGCCTATGCAGAAGCCAACAGACTACTGGGAGATCTAATTAAGGTGAAGCACACACACACACACATTTCCGCAAGTAGTGAAGGTCTGCACAGGGGTCAAAGAATACTGGGAGAATTGATTAGGTAGTGCAATGGAGGGAGGGATGAAAGGAGGGATGAAAGAAGGGAGGGATGAGTGGGGGGAGGGATGAAATGAGATATGAGTGGAGGGAGGGATGAGTAAAGGGAGAGATTAGTGGAGGGAGGGATAAAAGGAGGGAGGGATGAGTGGGGGGAGGGATGAAAGGAAGGGGGGAGAGAGGGATGAAAGGAGATATGAATGGAGGGAGGGATGAGTAAAAGGAGAGATTAGTGGAGGGAGGGATGAGTTGAGGGAGGGATTAGTGGAGGGATGAGTCGAGGGAAGGATTAGTGGAGGGAGGGATTAGTGAAGGGATGAGTCAAGGGAGGGATTAGTGGAGGGAGGAGTCGAGGGAGGGATTAGTAGAGGGATGAGTCAAGGGAAGGATTAGTGGAGGGAGGAGTCGAGGGAGGGATTAGTAGAGGGATGAGTCAAGGGAAGGATTAGTGGAGGGAGGGATTAGTGAAGGGATGAGTCGAGGGAGGGATTAGTGGAGGGGTTAGTCGAGGGAGGGATTAGTGGAGGGATGAGTCAAGGGAGGGATTAGTGGAGGGAGGAGTCGAGGGAGGGATTAGTAGAGGGATGAGTCAAGGGAGGGATTAGTGGAGGGAGGGATTAGTAAAGAGATGAGTCGAGGGAGGGATGTAAGGAAGGTGGGGTTAGTGGAGGGAGGGGATGTAATGAGGAAGACACTACTGTTCCCTGTTTAATGCACCATCTCTGTATGTTGACCAGCAGTGTGTGTGTGTGTGTGTGTGTGTGTGTGTGTGTGTGTGTTGGTGCTCTGTATTTATGTGCATCCCTTTAGAAGTGTGTGTGTGTTTGCTGGTCAAACCTCAGCAAACACTTTTGGGTTCACTAAGGATTTAGTTATAGATGAGGAGAGATATGGAGAGATGGAAAAAAGAAAGATGTAGTGGAGAGAAGAGGATAGGGGCTGGATAGTCCAACTATATCTATAACTGATTATAGTAACAGAGATGGAGAAAGAGGGGGAAAGGGAGTAAGATGGAAGAAAGAGTGTTTTTGTCTACATTAGAGTCAGTCCTGGTGTATTTATATATGGAAAAAAGCAGTGGCTGCAGTTCTAACAATCGGGTAAGGTGAATGTGGGAAAGTGAAGGCACCTGAACACACACACACACACACACACACTCACAACATCGTATGGAGAGAAAGCCCCAACCCATCCCCAGAGATTAGCTTCTTCTATTACCATCTCCCACAAGATCCAGATGACTTAGCACCCAATCATTCAAGTTAAGCAGCGTGTGTGTGTGTGTTTGCTCCTATTGTTTTAACCTCCTCTTCATCTTCCTCTCTCTTCCTCTCTCTCCTTATATCTCCCTCTATCCTGGTCTCTAGGTGACACCGAGTTCTAAGATAGTGGGGGACCTTGCTCAGTTCATGGTTCAGAACAACCTGACAGGAAAAGAGGTATGTCCACAGTGTGTTGGTTTCTCTGTGTCTGTCTGTTTGTGTATGTGTGTGTCTGTCTGTCGGCCTGTGTGTCTGACTGTCTGTCGGTATGTGTGTCTGTCTGTCAGTATGTTTGTCTGTCTGTCGGTCTGTGTGTCTGTCTGTGTGTCTGTCTGTCTGTTGGTCTGTTTGTCGGTCTGTGTATATATTTAATTTAAAGTGACAGTCTGGCTTTGTTTCACTCATCACTGTGACCTTTACACTCACTCTGACCCCCTTCAACCCAGATCACTGTGACATTTACACTCTGACCTCCTTCAACCCTCATCACTGTGACCTTTACACTCTGACCCCCTTCAACCCTCATTACTGTGACCTTTACACTTTGACCCCCTTCAACCCTCATCACTAAGACCTTTACAGTGATTTATCTCATTTAGATCACTTCTCAGCCACCAGTGGAACAAATGTCAAAAGACCTTTAAGCCTGACACTTTTGTCACACCTAACTCCTTCAACAACAAGCTGCTATCCAATTAGTGCACATGCTGAATTTGTCAAACTTGGATATATGTCTTTCTGCGATTCATTTGATGTTTATTGTTTATTCCTCTGAAACTCTTTCCGAGGAATAAATCTCTTAGTCTAAAGAGAAATTCAGATTCTAACTCTCAGGTAATTCTCAGGTAATTCTGCTTGAAGCTCTAACTGTAATTGTGATTCCAATTGTAATGTTGTTAATTGTCACTGTGATGCAGGTGGAGGAGAGGGCAGACGATTTGTCTTTACCCCTCTCTGTGGTGGAGTTCTTACAGGGACACATCGGAATCCCGCATGGAGGTTTCCCCGAGCCGTTCAGGACCAAGGTAACACACACACACACACACTCACACAGAAACATAAATTACCCTTTCATCAGAAGCCAGATGAGAGAATTGAATCAAACAGACAAACGTCATTGAGTTAATTCAATCCAATCCACATTGCAGTATTTCCGCAGTGGCTCTAGTATCTCCTACACTGGGTTTGGGTATAATAGCAGGTATGTCTCCTACAGAGAAGACAGTGTCATGCTAGCCTACAGAGAAGACAACGTAATGCTAGACCTATAGAGAAGACAACGTAATGCTAGACCTACAGAGAAGACAGTGTAATGCTAGACCTACAGAGAAGACAGTGTAATGCTAGACCTA
>JACXGK010014360.1:0-11611 GCA_016801125.1 Novumbra hubbsi
TTATGTTACTGATCTGTTGGCAAGTTACCTAATTAGTTGTTAGATGTCCTATTAGTTTGTATTACACAACTTTTCCAGTCTTTGTGTTAGTCCCAGAGATCAAATTCAAAGTGCGCTCATATTTTTCAAGAAACAATAACATTTCGTAGCTTCAAAATTTGATATGTTTTCTTTGTACTATTTTCAATTGAATATTGGGTTTAAATGATTTGCACATAATTGCATTCTGTTTTTTTTGCAATCTTACACAGTTCCCCGACATTTTAGGAAATTGATTTTTTTTATAACAGCAGCACTCTCTTGTCCTATACACAAAACATACATTGAAAATATATATGTTTTTAAAACATATAAAATATATGTGCATGTATTTACATACATTTGAATTACAGATATCAAAATATATAATCACATGTACCTTTATTTAACCATATGTATGAAAATATATTTGAATATTACAGTTTAGGCCACATTCATACATTTCCACATATCGTTTCCAGTATGGAGAAGACTAGACATGACCAACTGGATAGAGAAGGCTATGGGGTCTATTTTACACATGTATTTAAATGTATTTTATTTACTAATATTTACTAATATTTTGAATAAATCTAACCAAGTAAATATGTCTCCGGATTATTGAAATGTGTTCAATTAGATGGTTTATGGGTAAGGGGTTTATAATCAGCATTACTCATTTGTTCGATATGTATGTGATTTATATGTAAAACTGTCTGAAGAGCATCTACCAGGTCTGGCATACACATGAAACGTGTGCGTGATGCAATGCATGCGTGTGTGTAAGTAATAATGTTAAGGGTCAGCATCACCTGGAGCGTCGGAACCCAGCAAGGCCGGAACGAGATGCCTCATCGATCAGCGGTGTCACTATCTTCTCCGTCATGTCTGAGAGGACTGTGAACGTGGGCTCCACAATGAAATCAATGAAGCCTGTGGGGCAGATCACCATATGGAACCAGTGAGATCTATCCATCCCTCTCGTTGTCTCGTAAACATGTAACAGTGTATCACCGACTCACCGATTTGAGATTGGGCCACCATGGTTGACTTGCGGTCACACAGTGGAGAAAAGGGAAGACCCAACTCAGCTTCTTTATCCCCCTAAGAACACAACATGACCGCTGCTTTTGACTCTTTTCACATGGGAGCAGAGGATGCATTGGTGTTCCCAGAGTAGTACAAAACACAGCTGTCATTTGAAAGGTAAACAACCTCTCCAACATAAATCCACTCCAGTTCTATACATCACAGAACAGTCAACTTTTCTACAAAATCTGTGAGCAATAATCAGTTAGCAATAATTGGTTAGCCTGAAGTGAACACAATTGATTGGCCAAATCAAAGTATTTGAATTATTAGCATTTCATGGTCATTAACTGTTCTTGACATTTCAATTAAAATGAGGGACGTTCTACCAGAAACGTACATTTCCACTTCTAAAAATCTTGGGGAAAAGTAAATATGATCAGGTCATGTACATTTTCTTAGGATATTTTCTTTTTGATCACATAACCCTGATTGTTTCTAACATGGTTTTATGATTCCTTAGAGGAATATAAGGAACTTTCTGGTCAACTGCAGTTGATGCTAAGCACAGAACAACCACCAGGCAACTCATATTGTTGGGAACAAATTACCTTCACAATTTTACCAACAAAATAATAGTGAGCATAATACAATATAATTAATTGAACAAATAATTTAACAACTCAATACAATTACATTTAACAATACCATGGCCAGATACAATAACTATAAACGGGCAATTATGGCACAAACACAAACAGCAGTGAAAACAAAATCTCAGTTTAAGACAAGCGCGTGGTAACTGGCTACGGCTGTGGAACTGTAGCCTTTCTCTTAAGCCAAGAAGTTTGCAACCTCCAAAGCAGTTACAGTTCCTTAGCCATTGATGGAGCAAATTCAAAACTTTACTATGACAAGTGATTAATCCATAGTATATGCTATAAAGTTTATAAAAAAAAACAATGCCATTAATTTATGAGGCCCTGTCACAGAGCTGATGTAAAAGGGCCTGACGATCGTCCATTTTAACTGCCATTGCTCAACCTGTTAGCAAGTTAGAATCAAAATTGTTAGCATGCAAACAAGGAATGACAGCAACCTTTTAGACAGGTTTTCGATTTACACCAATTTCATTATTTTCTGATCTGATTTCTTAAGCTTGTCCTCCTGAAAAAACAATCAAAAAGGACAGAGCTCACCTCTAATTAGTGTAAGCTGTCACATCAATCAAATGATGTCACTTCACCTGAGTCATAATCTCAAAGGCATAATGCAGACTTTTTAAATAGTGTTTTACGTAAACATGAACAAATATTATGGGGAAGATTTAAAATACTATTTATTTGTTGATTATATGTATTATTATGTATAACATCAAGACCTTTTTAAGGAATTGATTTGAATTATAATAACTTAAAATTGTGATTAATCATGTTGTATTCCTATATAACAAAACTATGAAAGATGTAAGTCCAATTTGACGCAGGACAGGCAATTCTTCAGGACTAGCAATTTTCAAAGTCTGAGAACTTAATGAATGACATATTCCATTACAGAACAACTCACAGAAATCTACCATCTAAAGGTAAACACAAAAGTTTTATTCACTGTAACAATTATGTGATATTTAATGTACATTTCTGGTAGTCCCATGGTTAGTGAAAATTAACTCATTAAAATTCATACATTATTCAAAATTCTAGTATGCATCCCAAAAGTGCCACTGCTATTCCCTAATGTACTTTAGTTTGGTGATATTGTTTTTTTTTTGTTCTTATACAAAAACCTTGAAAATACATTCCTCCCTTATCGCCTGTAAATAATGGTAATGTAAAATGCCTTGAAAAAGTTCAGTTCAGGATTCACAAGACATATTATGGAGACTTGCCTGTTGTCTGTGTGTGTACAAAGCCAGTGGTAGGTCTAGCCTTGTTTCAGTCTAATGGGATTAGTGTTAAGTAGGGAAGCAATAAAAACCAAACCAGAATAGGATTAAAACAGTGGGCTTAATCTGTTTTAAATGGAGAAAGCATCGTAAAATGCTAGCACAATATATCTAAATTGGTGCAATGGATCTTAAACCACACAGATTTGAACAGGGTTCATATTTGAAGCCATTTAGAGTAGGAGTTTTAATCAAGATCTAGTAGTGGTTGGAGGTGAGGGGAAGGGTATAGTTATCCTTGTTAGGTGTAAGGTTCAGGTTTTAGATGTTCTGATCACATCACTGCTTTACTGTTTAAGTGGTGAATCGTTTGTGGTTTGGGGTTAGAGATCTAGGGTTGAGGGGTTAGTAGACTACCTGTCTGAAGAACTCCTCCAGTAGTGAGGTGGTCCACCTGTGGTGCAGATCCCATTTCTTGGCCGGGTGGCTGATGTCAGCTGTGTGCAGTATTAGTGATATGGCCTTGGGTTTGTCTATCCTACAAAGACAGCAGAGAAGACTGATCAGAGAGATGGCACGTTGGGGTTATTGGTTTTTGGTATCAATTAGGTAATCTCCAGTGGGCCGGCTATGGTTTAGGGTAAACCAGTTAGCATTTATTAGTGTTGGGAACAATCTGAAAGGGCAATACAGTTTGCGTTAATGAACCGAAAAACTGTCTAATTGTAGATAGACTAGGTAGAGTAGCATGGAGTTAAATAGTAATCACTCACGCCTCTGGCTGCTGGAGAAAGTTCTTCATGGCCTTGATCTGCTGGAAGTGACAGGACATGTCCGTGGCCAGAACCATCTCAACAACTAGGGCCCGAAGCTCCCTACCATAGGACAGACAGACAGATAGTTTAGAGGAAGATTAAAAACACAATCAGACAGACAGAGGTTAAAAAGAGGGGCAGACAGACAGATAAGTCAGAGAGAGGAGCAGACAGACAGATAGTTCAGAGCGAGGGGCAGACAGACAGATAAGTTAGAGGGAGGGGCAGACAGACAGATAAGTCAGAGAGAGGGGCTGACAGACAGATAAGTCAGAGAGAGGAGCAGACAGACAGATAGGTCAGAGAGAGGGGCAGACAGACAGATAAGTCAGAGAGAGGAGCAGACAGACAGATTGGTCAGAGAGAGGAGCAGACAGACAGATAGGTCAGGGAGATTGACACAGAGCAGGACCCCATTTCTACAACCCGGATCCACCACTGTCAGAGGATCTGTCCCACCTCCAGTCATCCTTGGACAGGTTAAGGAGGATGTTCATCTCATCATCGTCCTGTAGGAGGCGGTAGGCTGCGCTAACGTGGTGGTTCTCCAGAACTGCACGGTCATTATATAAGATGGCTGTGCCTGACCTGAGTAAACACAGTAAATAGATAGAAAACCATAACCAAAGGAACAAGTTTGTCAGATCTTGGAAATATATTTAATTTGATTAAATGTGGAGCCCTGCTGACGCCCCGTTCCAGTGAATGGTTATATCTATATGAGGAGACACAGGTTTACACGTGTTAGATGCAGCGTCATTCATATTCTGTGAAAGGTAAGAATGTCAAACCGTTCGGCCAATAATCAGAACCGGTGGTGGTTCGTCAAAATGGCCGCCGTAAGGAGGCAGATGTGGCATCAGAAGTGATATTCACGGCTTTTAATCATCACGCCTCTAAACGCAAAACAATGTGTTCCCGTCCTTGTCTAAATGCCTCGGGCCTCCTAAGTGCCATTTTCTGCCTGTGTTCCGCCTGTCAGAGGCAATTACCTGGTCTGGATATGGAAGTTGTTAGTGGTCCCTGTGTGTTCGTAATCATGGACCGCGGCAGCGAAGATCATGGCAAAGATCTCCAACTCAGTAAGCCAGTGCTAGAGAGAAGAAAGACACAGGACACAAGAGAAAACAGTAATTTTATTACAGCAATATTCAATTTCCAAAGATGTTATTCAATTGAAATGCAGTGGGTGTTAATGGCTTCTTAACAAGTACTGTTTCATTGTTTGGTAGTTTGTCCATTTTTTTTAAGCGGTCCAGACATTTTAAAAGGACAGCATACACATTAGAAATTGAGAGAAAAGTAGTGAGAATTAGACAGGAAGATAGACAGAGAAGAAAGACAAAGACCAAGAAGGATATAGAGAAAACACAGGTGGCACGAGGAGCTAGAGGAGGAGCTAGAGAAGGAGCTGGAGGAGGAGCTTGAGGAACATGGAAGGTGATGTTTAGAAGAAAACAAACTTAAGAAAACCAATGTGGAGGCTGATGTTGATGCATTGTGGAGTAAATGTAGGCAAAATGTTAACATTGCTAGCTATCCAATACACCTAACCAGGAAAAAATGCTACCTATGTATGTTTCATAATCCTTCAGTCCAAACAGCAAACTACACAACACGTATTGGGTCTTTCATTAAATGATATAACAGTGTGTGTGATACAAGAGAAATGTTTTGGATATCAAAAGTAATTCATTTAATTCTACCCCTTATAGAATCACCTTCACACAAGGTGCCATTTTCTGAAAGCCTGTCCTGTTTCGGTACTGCAGGAAATATATTACATTTGGTTCTTTGCCTGACTTCGATCATTGCCCTAAAATGTCTGCTGTACAGACGTAACTGTGGCGACAGGCAGTAGCTGTAACATCGTTATGGGTGTGTGATTAAATAAAAAAGTGGAGAGAGAAGTTTTAATCGTACGGCCAACCACTATTAGTTTACTTTGCTTCACATGGTTTATAGCTTTATTAACTTATACCCAAATTCATATCTTAATATGCAGGCAATATGCCGGCACTAAACAGAAAACGTTTATTTAATGGCATTTGTTGGCAGTTTGAAATTGCTTGACGACCTGAAGCTTCTGGGTTCTGAATGTGCTGCTTCCACGTTTTGATAATGATGACGAGCATCTCATAAACCCCACAGACAGTTTTACAGGCTTTCCTGTGGATTTAAAAGTGTCAGAGACAGAGCTCCTAAAACCAGCTGTCATTGCTGGCCCTTAGCCAGTCTGTGGCTTTGTCTTAAATGGCACCAACATCTCTTTCAAGTGAATAACTTTGAATTAAAATGAGTCGTCCTACAAAAGGAATAGTGCGCCAATTAGGCCGCGACAGTTTCTACTAAGAACGTGTACATACTTTAAATGACGCTTTCACCAGCACATCGATTGGACCATGTGTGACTGGCACATTTGGATCAATGAGAATCCAATAGCTCGGCTCAGTGAAATCATCCCATCCCATCAACGTGTCCTCAACATAAACCATGACTCATCCCAACAACAAGTAACACAGCACCAGGAGGTTAATGAAGAGAGCCCAGGGAGGTGACAGGAATAAATCTCCAACAGTCAGGAGAGATTAAATAGGACCATGATCAATGAAGTCACGGTAGGGAGTAGAGCGCAGGGTCAGGGACCAAAAGAGAGGGAGGTAGAGAGAGGAGTGAGAGAGAAAGGGTAGATTTGAGAGAGAGGACAGTAAAGATGAGAAGAGAGAGGTTGAGAGCTAGGGAGCTAGAGAGGGTGTAATAGAGAGAGAAGGAGAAGGATATAGAAAGAGAAGGTGAGAGAGGGAGAGAGAGAGATAGAGAGGGAGAGAGAGAGAGGATCTGTTGGGACAGGGAGAGGGGTTCAAAAATTGGGTTCCTATGCAAGATCCCATTTTCCCAAACCCCTAACCCATTCTCCAACCATTAACCATACACACACAGTAGAATCAAGTGAGTATGTCTTACCACCATGCCTGTCTTCAGTAGTAGATAGTGTACTGTTTGGGTGACATCTGCAGCGTGCATCAAATTGTGGTAGGGATTCTTATGTTTGCTGTAACCAACCTCCAAGGCTTCCACAAATGACACCAGGGCAGAAATCGGGATCTGGACAACAAAACCAAAACAACACCAGCAGAGCTCAGCAAGCTCGAGGAGTAACCTATGAGGCTTGTATTTGCGTGTGCATGTCACACATATGTATGTATCTCAATGCCTAACTCTACATTTAGACAATGCTGAAACATCAAACCATAGGTGAGTCAGTGCCACATTTACATTTTGGTTCAAAATCAGCCTTGACAAGTTATCTTGATTCAGCTAGCGATGATGTGAAAGAAGCTATTAGAAGTGTTGTCATGTATAATTTATGGCTTTCTTTGATGTGCTTTGTTGAGCTTATCAAGTCACCTGCACATTACCTTCACATTTTTCGAATATGAAAATGTTATGAAACACTAATCATTTGATAGCAATAAATAAATAAACAATTCAACTAGTCTCTGGAGCAGGTTAGTTCTAAAGGATTTTTATTGCCAAAGAAAAAGGTAAGTGTATAATTTGACTGGTTATCCCCAGTTGACCCTTAGTCCTCCAACTCCTCAAAGCCACATCACAGGATACTAAACTTCGGGAACCTTCATGACACAGATTGTCTCTTCCTTGATCGCTTAGGAGTCTATACTCTCATTTATGGTATTCTCAGCGTTCATTAAAGAATTCTGAACGAACTAAGCAGAAGACGGAGGACTGATTCATTATTATTATTTTAAATCCATCTTTTCTCGCAAGGGAGGAACTTAAAAGTGCTGTTTTCAACTTCGTATGCAGGTCCAGGTAGTTGTACAACCTCTGAGACCTTCTGATTTAATGGAATTAAAAGGGACTTGAAAGAGCATCACACGCTGATGCCTCCGGGGACATTGATAAGGGAATAGGAGAGAATGAGGGGCCCTTCTCTTGTGATCAGCTTACCTTGAAGCGATTGATGAGGTCATATCTGGTGAGCAGCTCGTAGAATATAAATTTCAGGGCGTGGTCCCCGCTCGCATCGTTCAGTGCAAACACGTCGAACGACCACGTGTCAACGTGCTGAGAATGAGTCAATATCAAATACGATCAGTATTACAAGACCACATCTCTATTTGAATGAGTCAGTCAGGCAAATCAATAAGACACAGTGGGAAGAAAAATGTGTGCATCTGTGAATTGATTCATTTTTCTTAATATTGGTTATACCAAACTACGATTTCAATGGCATTCCCTTCATAGGCTGCCTGGCAAATTGAATGGTACTGCCTGAAGCAAAACACATAGAACAGAGAGCAGTAAATACGTCTTAACATCAGAAGTCACTTCTAGTTTCTTTGATGATGGGGTTGTACGAGTCATTATATTATTCATCCTTAACACTAATGAACACACAACAATTCTCCTTCTACTGCTAGGGGCGTGTCATTGATATGATCCTTCTCTGTTATTCCTACTCACCTTCCTTCCTCTCTAACTCACTCCCCCTTCAACTTCCCTCCCTCCACAAACGACTCCCCTCCCCTTTTTCTAAATCTTTCAAACAAAGTTCTATAGAGGTCTTCTGACATGCAGGGGCCATTTGTATTAGAACACATTAAACATTTAAAGTCTTTAAATTGGAAGTTTTTTCCTACTCTCCATCTCTGTCCGCTGCCACCGGCTCATACAGCCCGTAGGCATACTGAGAGAGATGGAGAGTGTGTGAGAGTGTGTGAGTGTGTGTGAGTTTGTGCATGTGTGTGTGTGTGTTGGGAGGACAGAAACCGAAGAAGAGAGGGACTCCTGACAAGCGTGAGTCAAACCAATCATTGCGCGATCCGCAACCAATAAAAAACAAGTACTCGTGTTCTCAACCAATTGGAGATGCCAAACAAGAATTGGCTAATGAGCACATAGCTTTAGAATTCCTATAAAAAGTAGTCAAATTCGTAGAAAATGACCTTTCTGAATTTACAAATATATTTATTACGGCTGTCACAAACTTAAAGGTCCGACAGGGTGATTCATGATGACATTAAAAGCATCAGTACCTTTCTACTGTGCCCAGATTGCTTTATTGGCAACTTTTGTTGAGAAAATGCACAAAAATGCACAAGCCAAACACATGACATACAGCTGCCAAAAAAGGTTTCAACTTAGCAGAATAGTTAAGACATCTGCCATGATTAGCAATGGAGAGTGGACCCTTCTCATCTTGTTGGTGTGCATGTGTGCATTTGTGTGTTTCTGTATGTGCCATTTTTGAATGAGGCTTGCCCAAGTAGAGTGGGGGGAGTGAGAGAAAGAAAGCTGATGTTAGGCAACATACTGACTAGATAGAAAAACCTAGCATGTAGCAGAACAAGCTATCATGGAAAAGTTTCTATTCTGTCATGTTTCCACCAACTTATTAAATATTTGAATTGTCCAAATGACAAATAACTTCCATTAGTCGCATAAAGCCTGCCCCAGGCTGTTTGGAGACAAGACTCTATGCTACCTTGCTTTGAAGCCGTCTACCTTATGGATTTTTTAGGTTGGTACCTTCTACCGCAATTCCCTTTTTTATAACCTGCACCGTGTATAAACCGCATCATTAATTTTATAGCTTTGTGTGTATACAACCCGAGTATTAACCACACCCATATATAAATCTCATTTGCCCTGGAGATTAATGACTTATGCATACATTGTACATTTATATTAAACCTCTATCATAGGGCACTAACAACAATCATTTTTTTTAAAGAAGTAAAGATGCTTTTAAAAACCCTGTAATGCCATTTGTATCATATTTTGCTACATGAGTTTCTTAGATGGTGGAAACGGTTTAAAAAAAATAAACAAAAGAGCCCGGGTGGGGATAAAGGGATTGAGCATTGCTTGAAGATAGGGAGGAGAAACTCCTCTTGTTGCTCTGTACACAGGAACCATAGCATTGAATTGGATTCAAGCTTCAACTGTAATCCGGTATAGAGTACAAAGAAGTGGAGCGACACGGGAGACCTTGGGAAGGTTGAACGCCAGACTGCTGCATTGGGAATGAGTCGCAGGGGGTTTTGTTGAACACGCCGAGAGACCCATCAAGAGTGAGTTGCGGGATTCCAGACGTGAGATGACAAGGGTCCGGCAAACTACCCGCGCTTCTTCCCGAGTGAGGTCAAGTTGTACAAACGTAGTAGAGCATGAACCTACAGGAGTGAGGTCAAGTTGTACAAACGTAGTAGAGCATGAACCTACAGGAGTGAGTCACCGCCGGGGATGTTTGCAGAGACCAGCTGTGAGCCGTTGAGGGTCATCGCAAGGTTTTTTTGCACTTTGGGACGAGGACACTCTGCTGTTGCTAACCACGATGGACAAGCCTTCCTTAGGAACGCGAACGCCCCAGTCTTCTGAAGGTTAAGCTTGAGGTGCCGGGCTGCCATTCAAGCGGAGATGTGGTCCAGCATGCAGAGATGCTTGTTGTCACCTGGGAACATCTACATAGCAGCGATAGGGAAGACCGTGTGAGGAAATGACAGCACTAAGAGACTTGGAGGGTAGAGAGACGAGGGCCAAAGACTACCAGTAGTGAGACGCGGCGCAACGAACACAACGCACCTCCCCGGGTAGGAGCGCTCAGCCGTTCCAAGACGGAGCCGAGCCGGAGGTTCCCAAATGAAAAGGAGGTGAAAAGTAGGATGTTGTGTTTTCACGATGTAGAACACGGTGAATAGGTCAAGGAGGATGAGAACTGAGTTGAGAGAGTTAGCTTGGGCAAAGCGAAGACCTGTTACGACCACGGTGGAGTGGCTTGTTTTGATTTGGGTCCAGGAGATTGTTCTGAGAGAGGTGAGAAGAGAGGTGGGTATAGACAGAAGGGATACCCTAACGACGTTACGGGAGGCTATCCACAGTATTACATTATGAATGACGACCCAACCTAGTACTGAACTCTGATTGGGCTGCCAGTTGGGGTCACCCATATAATTAGGGTATGTAGTATGTTTAGTAAAACAAGGAAAATCATGCATAGTAAGGAAACTTGTCCAGTCCTAACAAAAAGCTTAATCTGATTTGGGATTGAGTTTTAGGGTTAGGGTTCAATTTAGACATTAAAGGTTAGGTTTAGGAGTTAGGTTCAGGTTTGGTTAGGGTTGGTTTGGTTGTATGTTTAACAGTCCTCACCTTCATGGAAAACCTCTGTGTGTGTGTGTGTATGTGTGTTTGTGTGTGTGGGCAGGTTAACACCTCCAACAAAACTCTTATTTTAATTTGATCTCTTTATGTTGGTATCAACATGTGACATGGCAAGGAAATAGGCCCGTAAATGCAATAACAATAACCCATCAAGAAATGTCCTTTCATCAGAGCAGTGCAGTGCTAATGGCTTGTTTCGTAATGCATGGGTAGAAAATGGGCCCGGCTTTCAGGAACCAGAGAACAAATCATCAATCATTACAGGACAGATGGAAATGGTTGGTAAAAAAAAAAAAAGTATTTTGGTCAAACGCTGTAGTTGTGTGTTCCGGCATAGGAAGAGAACAGCTTGATTATCGCCCTGTAGATTTATAGGCATTCCATCATATGCAGGTAAATGAGGACTTATTTGGAGGCAATAGGTTGGGGTTCTAAATAATTTATTAAGCATGGACCCCCCCCCCCCCCCCCCCCCCCCCCCCCGCATGTCTGGTCTGTCACCCAGACCCCTGCCTCCCTTCCCCCCTTCCAGGTGTCCCTGCTCTGGGTGACCCTGGTCGTTCCTAATACCTTGAGCACGGTGATCACGCTGGGCGGATAACTTAATCCCACCATGTTGGACGTCCGGCGGTACATCCTGTCAGGGAGAGATAACGCACACACACACACACACACA
>JACXGK010014361.1:0-11679 GCA_016801125.1 Novumbra hubbsi
GGATTCATTTGACAGGCCAGTGGTCTACGTTCCCTCATTTATAGGATTCATTTGACAGGCCAGTGGTCTACGTTCCCTCATTTATAGGATTCATTTGACAGGCCAGTGGTCTACGTTCCCTCATTTATAGGATTCATTTGACAGGCCAGTGGTCTACGTTCCCTCATTTATAGGATTCATTTGACAGGCCAGTGGTCTAGGTTCCCTCATTTATAAAACAAAGGTGGCTTAGTACAGTTTACATCATTGTCATCATCATTGTTGTCCGGAGCGCCAACGGAGATAGCGGATGCGGCAGTAGGAAGTCCTAGTTCGTGGCCTTCGTACAACGAGCTGCTGTGTCCCTTCTTCCAGTGGAACACAGGCATGGCATTGATTAGCCCTACTCATTAGCACACTGTTCGCTCTCGTGAAAGGCTCACTATATTGCCACCGTGAAAAGGAATGGGAGGTGATTGGTAGAGGATGTACAGTTCACCCCTATATCCCCCATGTGTAATAGTGTTGAAAGGTGGAGGTGCAGACCGCCCCACCCTGTTGGCCAAGCTGCTGGCATGGTAGTTGTCAGGAACACTGTGGCTCCTTAGGGCGGGTGGTGTCGTCGAATCACCCAGGTGGTGTCAAGAACACTGGGGCTCCTTAGGGCGGGTGGGGTCAACAAGATTTGGGGTCAACAAGATTTGTATTTGAAATTACTTGAAAACCGACGGCCTAGATCATTTGATGTTACAAATTCTTAGAATGACTAAGTATGAATTTGAAAATAGCGCACACACGTGCAGTCAAGTCAATGTTTTCCGTGCGTTACAGAAGTAGTCGTCGTCTTCTTCTTCAACGAACGCGAATGCTGCAGAACCTGCTTGGTAGCCTTGGCTACGAGACTAGAAAAAACCTTCCAGTTTGTGTAGGAGGAAGGCAGTGCTTCGAGATTTTCCCATGTTTCTTGGAGGTTAGGGTAGGCTTCCATACACTGCCGTAAAAGCTATGCAATCTTCTTCTTGTGGGTTTGTGGGTTTTGTAAGACAGCCCACAAGTTGGTATAGTTTAATGCTAATTGTCTGGTCAGTGATTCAAGCGTCATTCATGTGTATATACACACACACACACACACACACACACAAAGACACATACTTTGTTCATGTGCCTGCGGGTGATTAATGAACCTTCTTCATGATTAGATTAGTGCATCTATCACTAGTATTAGTCAGAGGATATGACTACCCCAATCTCCATCTTAATGAAATCTATCCACTCGCGTCTCCAAGACAATATCATAATACATTTACTCAATATGAAATTGAATTTAGACAATGCGGAAATTAGCCATTTGTCATCGCTCACACACACAAATCGCCCCGACATCTGTGACCTCCGCATGACCCCCTCCTCAAACAGGCCATTTGTGCTCACATTCCTTCCCTCCCGTGTGACACCTGCACATATTCCTGGGTGGCTGTTTTAATAAATCCATCTGATATACACCATGTGCAGGAAGGAATTAATCCATTGTTAATGCCAGTATGCATGCAAATACCCCCCCCCCTTCAAAAAAAGCTACTTGAATCGCGTAGTGACTGTTAGATAGAATCTGATGTTATGGGGCATTTAGACATTTTGACTTGGTTAGCTCGGAGGGAGTTAAAGTCCAGGCCTTCAGCTATGAGGATGGCCAAAACACGTTTTCTGTACTTGTACTATGCAGGGAAAGTGGATCCATTAGATCATAGAGAGGAACCAATATGAGTGTTGACATTATGAATGTACAGCAGTCACACCCAAAACCAATGATTTAACAAAAGTTCAGCCTGAGGGGTCATGTGATGGAGTACTGCTTTTAATTGTACGCCCAAGGATGATTAAACTGAGTTGGGTTATGACAGCCTGTTTGAAGGTTGTTTTTTCTTCCCACCCGAAACAATTAGGTATTTAAACTAGATATTACTTCACAGGAAATGACATTATCATAGATTAAAAAAACACTTCCCCTTTGCAGGACCCAGGAAGTGTGTCTGTAAAGATCGATATTTTAATCTGATTTGAACGTGGACCAAACGTGTGCTGCACCCTCCACTGAGGGGTTGTCGTAGCAACTATCTGGGATGGTGAAACCCTTCGGTCATTTTGGTGCTAATTTGTGGAGTCATCCTCTATGGGGGTGTCTGACATGTTGTGTTTTGCTCTTGCATGTGACGCTCTGCAGTTAAACAGATGCCTTTCCACCCGTTCCTCGCTCAGCCCATGTCTATCAGACCCACCGTACCGTCAATAGGGTTGTACTGTGTCAGGCCTGTCCTGTGTCAGGCCTGTCCTGTGTCAGGCCTGTCCTGTGTCAGGCCTGTCCTGTGTAAGGCAGTTAACCCTACCTTCTTATAGGTTGTTGCTGTAAATCAGAAGGTTTTCATTGTGTAATTACTCGGGGGGAAAATAACAGCAAAAATTATTATATAATTTCTTGCATAATTTCTACCCTCACTTGGGCTTTCTTTTCTTTCGCGCATTTTCTGTAGTCCTCTGGTGCAGCGTCTGTAGTTAATCCAGTCCGTCCCACCTCATCCAGCTGTAAACACCTGTTGTCCTCTGGTGCAGCGTCTGTAGTTAATCCAGTCCGTCCCACCTCATCCAGCTGTAGACACCTGTTGTCCTCTGGTGCAGCGTCTGTAGTTAATCCAGTCCGTCCCACCTCATCCAGCTGTAGACACCTGTTGTCCTCTGGTGCAGCGTCTGTAGTTAATCCAGTCCGTCCCACCTCATCCAGCTGTAGACACCTGTTGTCCTCTGGTGCAGCGTCTGTAGTTAATCCAGTCCATCTCACCTACAACTTTCCATTGTGCCTAGATCAGCCCATCTGTCCCAATATTTTATCATGTAATTGTTTCCTTTTGCAGTGCATCCCTCAATTCTACTGTGTTGTCTCACAATACTTATGATCCCTGCATATCACTATATATCTGCTGATACTGCTGCAGAAATAATATTTTCCCAGAGCGCACCACTGTTTTCTTATTGCCTGATTTTGGTCTGGTCGAACACTGATACTGTCTGCTAACACTTGTTGTACTTGGTTGCAGAATGGGTTATTCTATATATCAGATCACATATGGTACCAGTCAAAAGTTTGGAGACTATCATTCATTCAAGTGAATGGGTCCTACCAAATAATGATCCATGTCAAAGCAGCCAGACGAATTCAGTTTATTACATTGTTTGATGGACAGTTTTGATTGCGACAATGACCTGATTATACTATTGCGTAGTGCCAAGCACGATATTAATATTTTACCATATTTAAAGGTTAAATAAACATGATGCCTGTTTCCAGGAACATTGGTCTTTAAATCCTGAGTACATTATAGGTCTGCCATATTTATGTTAGCCACCTTCATAGATCATCGCGTCTAATAGCCTGGAGGACCTTGACCAGGTTAAAAGGACCCTTTGTGTAGTCACTGTGGACCTCCACAGTGGACAAGCTTTATCCTGCACCTGGTGCTGTGTCTGTCTTTATTTCTATCTCACGCACACACACACTCGCGCACACACACACACACTCGCACGATATGATGAAACAATTAAATGTTCAAGGAATACAAGGCATGGTGTTTTAAAGCTCATATCTTGCCTGATTGAGGGTAGTGCCAAATAGTGCCACAATTCCAAGATAACGTATCACAACGTATTATTGCATCATCTACGGCACATAATATCATTAAAGATTCTGAGATTCCGGTTAAATCTTTTTATGCAATGGACAAGGCCGAAAACCAATATTAGAGTGATCCAATATTGTGATATTTTGGCCCACTGCATTAAAATCAGACAAGCAAGATGTGGACAACATTCACCCTTTTCAGCTTAACCAAACGCTTACAGAGTTATGTTAGATGAAGAGGTGATGCAACACAGTGGTAAACATGCCCCTGTCCCAACGTTTTGGAATTGCACTGCTGGCATTAAATTCAAAATGGGGGTGTATTTTTCCCAAAATGTCCAAAGTTTACAGATTTATATGTTGTCTTTGCACATATTTGCATTCTGTTTTTATTTGCATTTTACACAGTGTCCCACCTTTGTTTTTGCAAAAAGGGGTTGTATAATGATAATATAATTAGGTTAAGTGCTCAAGTATGTGTCAGTGTTAAATTTAGCAGCATTGAGTGGCTTCATTTATTTCCCCCGCCGGCTGCAGTTATTCAGTTTGAAGTGACATCAATTACTGAAACCTCAGACAAGACGGCCTTTCTCTTTCGGTAACTATATGGCTCCCGAAGACATAACAGCCCTACCTCTGACGCCATTCACTATGTGGGATTGTGTGAGAGATTGAGACTAGACGTGTCTGATTGAGAGGTGGGGTGGTGTGTTTGGCATGATACAGCACACAGAGGAAACAGGCTGTATCAAGCTCTCTATCTATGGTGATTTAAAGCCCCCAGAGCTGATTCAGTACATCCAGGCCACGGCAGGCAGCTCAGGAAGTGTTACATTTATTCCCTAAAGACAGACATGAACCTGTCCGGGGAGAATAAAATATTGCTTTTTAATTTGCGTCTCCTGTAAGGACTGTCGAGTCTCTCCTCAGGCGAGAGGCTAGGGCAAACGTCGGGCTAACAATAACATCCTTCTGTCGTCATGGCGCTTCCCTTTGGCGCTCTGGCCTCAGACTTTGAAAAAGGGTCGTCTTCAATCTGTTTTACTGGGCCGGCATTCTATCTAAGGCATGTTACAGAACATTGCTCTTTATTTGAAAGGTTGTTCTTTAGCTTACACATTCATCCTTTCCTTAGAATGCAACCTCTGCCAGGTTTGACCCTCAGTAGTTTTACAGAGGCACCAGGCTCCATCTGAGGCTTCAGGACAGCATTTTCCCTTCATTAGGAGGAGAGGACGTTCGGTGGCTGAGCAGCTATCCATGAAGCTTGATGGAGTACATTTTCATATTCATGAATCATCTGATCTCAATACCGTTGTCTGTTTCCCCAGAAGTTGGAATATTTTAAGAACGGAATGTTCTAGGTTTTTGTGCAGTCTTCACAGAAACATGCTACATTGCGCCACTATTGCCTAAGAGGATCTCGCTAGCTTGTTCTCGAGTCTGTCCACCTTCTTTAGTAGGTTCTGCCAAATAATCTTAATTCGCCTCCTGTGAAAATTACAGCTTGTGAGCCATTTTGGTTTTGTTATAAAAGTCTTTGGTAGTATGGATTCATTATTATACAAAAGATTCATGCAATGCAGTGTTTTACTCATTGTAATTTATCTCAAGACACTTAAGTTCTGCATACTTTTGCCTGTACGAACATCTCACTTTCATCATTAAGTTGTGGCAGGAATATAAAAATGTAAGAAAAGAGATTTGCTTACATAAAATGGCCATTAGTTATAATGTACATCGAATGTGGGATTCAATTTCAGTTCCACCCATTTACCACAGGTTTGGCATCACGTCACTTTCTTTCTGCTCTAATTGCATTGGTAACCAGTTCATAGTGGCAGCTAGTTATCTTGTGGGTTTATGGTATATCGCCAATATACCACGGCTAAGTGCTGTGTCCAGGTACTATTCAGAGCGTCATGTGTAAGAACGGGTCTTAGCCGTGGTATATTGGCCCAGTACCACCCCCCCTAGTGCCTTATTGCATAATTATATTTCCATGACCTAGTTCCATATTATATCTCTACGACCTAGTTCCATATTATATCTCTGACATAGTTCCATATTATATCTCTGTGACCTAGTTCCATATTTTATCTCTATGACCTTGTTCCATATTATATCTCTATGACTTGGAGATAACATTTTTATATCCTGATGACTTACTATTAAATATTTTCTCTGGGGAAGAAAGAAGAAGCCAATGGACTGTCTTTCTGCTTCCTGCTGTTGTTATGGTGTAGCTACAGTCTGTCTATTGGTTGATGATAAGACAGTAATGACATTACCTCTTTTAATTTTCTTAATGTCAGCTGATATGGCCACAATAGTACGTCGGGGTTTGCATTGCTCTAGCCTCCTTAACCAGGCCTGACTTGTCGCGAGGTTGGAGGTGTGGCCTCACGAGACTTGCGTGGCTCGAGCAAGAGGGTAATTCTGTCTTTAGCCACACAGAGGCGCACTAGACCACATTCCCGTCTAAAACATTCCTGATGTAGAGCATGCGCTAATATGAATAGTTCACTGCAACAAACATTGTTTTGTAAAACATACATCACTCTGATCTGTGTGTGTGTGTGTGCAAGAATATGAATACACCAATGTTGCAACCTTTAACAAAATATTTGAGGAAATACATTGGGAGTGAATCAGAGAAATGCCTGATTTGTGAAACCAGGCTGCTTTGTTTAGTTCAGAGTCTGGCTAACATGCATTAGCTGATTCAAGGTACCTGGTCTGTAAAGTAACAGGGTAATTTAGCTGATTTCAAGGTACCTGGTCAGTAACAGGGTCATTTAGCTGATTCAAGGTACCTGGTCAGTACAGTAACAGGGTCATGTAGCGTACCCTTGCTTTTTAGAGTTATCCAGTCAGGACGGGAAGAGATGCATTGTGGATTAAGTCCATTCCAGTAACTTGGATACGGAGATGTAGCGCTTTACTAAAAGGTCCAGCTGTCCTGACAACGACCCCCCTTCATGTCAGCTTGGGGACGGCAGGTGGGAACAGGAGAGTGAGCAGACTCATCCACTGCCCTTTTATATTGTTTCCTATGTCTCCTTTGTGTGTGTGTGTGTGTGTGTGTGCATGAAGGGATCTGTGTGTGTGCATGAAGTGATAGGTGTGTGTGTGTGTGTGTGTGCGCGTGCATGCGGTGATGTGTGTTTTATGCAAACAACATTTTGGTTATTGAGGTAAAGTTTACCTTGTGTCCCTGGGCAGCCTGGCACCATTTATGTAGCCTCTGTGGAGTGTGTGGAGTGTGTACACTGACAGATGTGTGTGGTAGTTGCAGAGGATTCCCTGGTACCGCCCTGGTACCACTCTGGTATAGCTCTGGTACCACTCTGGCAGATCTCTGGGCTACTGTTGCATGTCTTGTTTACTTTTGGAGATTACTAAATGGATAGTAAACCTTTAGCTTTGTGGTGCACTTGATAAAACAATGGCAGGTTTAAAAATGAATTACACCTTGTCTCCTTATTTGGGCATTTCCCCCAGGAGATAACACCAGACCACACCCACTTCCTGCCACCGAGGCGCAGGTAGGAAACAGTACGCTCCTGACCTGCACTCCCACATTCATTTCAGAATTAGTAATGTTATATTCCAGTACGTCATTTTGTACATCAGGTGTGTCCCTGTAGCCTTTCCCGTAAAGGTAGACGTCAGACTGTGTATAAGAATTCCTCTTGAAGGGGCAGATCGGGAAATAGTATGAATAATAACAGTGACAAGGCATTTTCTTAGTACATTTTCTTCAAAGGAAGCTCAAGGTGCATGACAGTCAAGCTAAATAGAGCCGGGGCAATGATTGGGGTACAATTATCAGAGGAAGATTTTTCTGTCATTGCCAAATTGCAGTGTCGTCTTCTGTAAGTGTTTATGTATTGTGGAGCTCATGACTGGCTGTTTGATCGATTACTCCAGTTGAGTGCTCCGGAAACACAGACAAAGAGAGGGATTGTGGGTAATTTGTGAGTTCTTGTTTAGGATGGTTTTCAGCATTATCCGTCAGCGTGGTGAGAAATGAACTACACAGCTGTGGGTGTATTGTGGGAGAGTCCCCCACCCTCCCCTGCATATTGGGCCCCAGAAATGTTTGTCTCCTGTTCTCCTTCGCTACAGAGGACACAGGTGTTAGAGAGAGGCACAGACTCACCCAGTGTCCATCTCAGCCAATGCCCACGTCAGGTGCTGCATTCACATTCAAAGTGCACAAAACTTTATTTGCATCTCATTCACAGACTAATAGAATGCATTCTGCCGCGTTAACCTTTCCCCAAGGATAATGTGTACCAGCACACTGGTCCCTTGTGTGAGTAGGAACCCAATCTGACTTTCTGTAAAGGTCACCACCCTTAACTAAATACTAAATTGGCCACACATCTTTACGCATGTATGAATGAAGCGGTCCTGACTGGGGCCTCGTGTGTCTGTGCTGAGAAGAGGGAGGGAATGTGAAGACGGTACAGGAACATTTTGACAGATATCAGGGTGGCCTCTTCAGGAAGTGACCTGAGTTTGACCCTGTGGTATCAGACTCAGACACAAACTCCCCCCTGGTCTCTGACATCTCAGACAGATTGAGTTACTAGAATGGAAAGAGGAGCCAGATACACAAGCTGGCATCTAGATTAACACTACTACCACTAGTACCACTCCTACTCCTGCTGCTACAACTAGTACTACTTCTACTCCTGCTGCTACTACTACAACTAGTACTACTCCTACTACAACTAGTACTACTTATGCTCCTGCTGCTACTACTACAACTAGTACTACTCCTACTCCTGCTACTACAACTAGTACTACTCCTACTCCTGCTGCTACTACTACAACTAGTACCACTCCTACTCCTGCTGCTACTACTACAACTAGTACCACTCCTACAGCTACTACTACAGCTAGTACTATTCCTACTACTACTACTACTACTACTACTACTACAACTAGTACCACTTCTACTCCTGCAGCTACTACTACAACTAGTACTACTCCTACTCTTGCTGCTACTACTACAACTAGTACTACTCCTACTCCTGCTGCTGCTACTACTACAGCTAGTACCACTCCTACTCCTGCAGCTACAACTACTCCTACTCCTGCAGCTACTACTACAACTAGTATAGTTAGTTAGTATTATTAGTATTAGTAAATTAGTATTAAGTTACTCAAAATATGATTTTTAAACTTTGTCTGTACATTTAAGTTGTTAAAACCTGATCACTACGTTATTACAGACTGGGTGGCAAGGAGTGGGTGATGATCCTCATATAACATTGACTCAATTAAGATTTGTGTGAGAAAAGACTGAGTGCACAGATGGAGAGACAAAGAGACAAGCCAGTTAGCTAAGCTCGCGAGCTGTATGCGATTTGCACAGTCTTTGTCTGATATGTGAGACTGAATAGATGTCTGTCTGTCTAACTGTATCTGATTTAGTTGTCTGTCTGTCTGTATCTGATTTAGTTGTCTGTCTGTCTATATCTGATTTAGTCGTCGGCTTGTCTGTTTCTGATTAGTTGTCTGTCTGTATCTGATTTAGTTGTCTGTTTGTATCTGATTGGTTGGGTGTCTGTATCTGATTGGTTGGCTGTCTGTATCTGATTGGTTGGCTGTCTGTATCTGATTGGTTGGCTGTCTGTATCTGATTGGTTGGCTGTCTGTATCTGATTAGTTGTCTGTCTGTATCTGATTAGTTGTCTTTCTGTCTGAATCTGATTAGTTGTCGGTCTGTATGTATCTGATTGGTTGTTGGTCTGTATGTATCTGATTGGTTGTCGGTCTGTATGTATCTGATTGGTTAGCTGTCTGTATGTATCTGATTGGTTGTCGGTCTGTATGTATCTGATTGGTTGTCGGTCTGTATGTATCTGATTGGTTAGCTGTCTGTATGTATCTGATTGGTTAGCTGTCTGTATGTATCTAGGTAATTGTCTGCTGTACTGCTGATGCAAGACGGGGAAAGCATAGTGTTTTCGTTCCATTTCCCTTTTGATTTGTCATGCTCTTCCTTTGTTTCTCATCTTTCCCTCCCCCTCGTGTCTGAAACCAAAACCAAGTGTGGAGTTGCCGGTACTTCCATGCTCGGTGTATTGTCCCCCCCAACTCATTGTGTAAAGGGAAACTACATGAAAAGGTTGTTTTTGGTAATGCTGTAATATCTGGGAGGTCTTGAGCACAGATTCACTATTAATTCCCAAATGACCCAAAGGCTTGGGCGCCTGTGTTGGGGTCCTCTCCCAGATGTAGGCCTACTGGTTATGAACGTTGTTTGGGGGTTTCACTCCATCCGTGCCTTCTTCTAGATGCAGACGAGTCCTTGTCCCGGAACCTTGTCCCGTCACACCATTATTCTACCTTGCTTTTAGGCGGTTTATGTCATTACCGGGTTTCGGTTGTGAAAGTGTAGGATGGTGTAACTTTCAACTAAACAAACTTTTTAACCAGTGCTTATTATTGTTACACTTCTAGAAGTGCCAGTATGTGAGTAGTGGAAGTATTTCATTTCTTTCACATATCCCAACTCCCCCTGAAAGGTGAGGATAAGCCATCGTTAACGGCAACCACGGAGTCATAGGGTTAAGTGCCTCAGTGTCAGTTCATTGAAGAGTGCCCGTTGTGCTTTGATCCTCGCCACATCTAACACTGTCACTACGTAGAGGGTGGCGGAAACGGATATCCAGTCTGGTCTACTGAGGGACTTGAAGTTCGACCTTTAGGGCCAAAGGTCAACAAACTATTGACACTTGAACTGGACCCAGGTGATACCGTTTTATTATGTGCAGCTTCTCCGGTGTCCCTTCTGTTAATGATGCCATTAAATCACATGGGCATTGCTCTGGTGTCACACACGTAAATTTTGCAAACATGACAGGTCCATTTGCTACTTCACCTTTCTCTGCAGGGGAAAGGCCCGACATGGGAACGTGGCCTACCCCTTAGTTTTGGTACGCTAATCAACTTGCCCTATTTTCATAGCTTACGGAAAACTTATTTTCAGAGATTTGTTACTTAATCGTTTTGTGGCCCGGTGTTGTGATGAAGGGTACGGTATAAGACAAAAAAACCGGTTCTTATAAGTTGAAAAATGCCTACACAAATAACGTTTTACAAACGTAGACACATTGTAGATACCGTTGGTCCCCTTTAGGGAATCTGCCCCTTTCATTGCGCTTCTAGCAAAACACAAATGTATGGTCTTTGAGAAATGCATTCAAGTGCCGCTGCTATTTTAATTAAATTACAAATAAATTAATTTATGTTTGCAATGCAACAGGTGCAATTGCTGCACTGAGGGATTTTATCAAAATTGCTCACTGGCAAGCCACGTAGCTTTTATGCTTGTAACGTCCCGTCTCCTGGTATCTCCTCCATGCTCTTGAGACTGTTTTGGGAGACACAGTAAATTTTCTTGCGACGGCACGGATGTCTAGACTACCTGTAGAACCTGAATGGGCTAATTGTCTTGGTCGTACATTGCTTAGAGCCATGTATTATGTGTGTAAACGAGCTGGAACAAATCGTGAAAGATCTGTTCAGTCCAAAAGCAAACCAAAAGGTCCATTGGGTGTGGAAGTCCTCGACATGACTGTATCTCTGCCGGATTTCTGTCTCGTCGTTTTACCCAGTCAACTTCCTCCTAACTTTGAAAACCAACCCACTTTTATGATGTTCCCTAATTTTGTCTTGATACTGAGCATGACGTACCCAGTCTATTGTCTCTAACCCCACCCACCCCACTCTCACCCACCCCCCCACTCTCACACCGAGTCCGGCCCCAGTCTTGGGTGAGAGGAGCGGGTGGAATGGAATGCGTGGTGCACGTGGCCTTATGAACGCCCCCCACTCCCTCTGGAAACACGCAGGTAGTAATGTACGCGCCGCAGGCCCTGGCCGGGAACAGACTACAATGCTGTGTTCATTGTCACATACAAACCGGGTCTGTTCGGGGAGTGATGGGGATCGGTGTTGAATTGCAAAGTGTAACTCCGCCTGAATAGCAGCATTCAGCAAGGGGGGGG